>CAJNDV010034688.1:12828-28931 GCA_905221635.1 Symbiodinium sp. CCMP2456 | reverse complement strand
CTTGCTTGCTTACTTACTTACTTACCTACTTACTTGCTTACTTACTTACTTAATTACTTAATTACTTAATTACTTAATTACTTACTTACTTACTTACTTACTTACTTACTCACTTACTTTACTTACTTGCGTGTACATACATACATCCATCCATCCATCCATCCATCCATCCATACATACATACATACATACATACATACATACCTACATATATACATACGTACGTACATAAAACATAACTGTGTGTATATATATATATATTATGACTCTGATGTATATACATATGTGCACAGAAAACTCCACGGTCGCATACTCCGATGCCAAGACAACCCTACGAAGTCAAAAACACAAACACCTACATGTCACCTGGAGTTGAAACCCTAACCCTAAACCCCAATCCGAAACCCAAACAGAGGCCATATCATACGCCCCTAGGGCCTACCCTAAACCCGAAACCCGAAACCCTAACAGAGGCCATATCATACGCCCCTAGAGCCTACACCCAAACGTCCCTAGAGGCCCAAAGCCCTAAACGCCTACTAGTCCCAGAGCCATACGGCACCTAACCCGACAGCCCGAACCCTTTTTACAAGCCCTTTCTGGAACCCTAAAACAGAAAATAAACTGAACCAAATTTCAAACAAACCGAAAAGCCCCATAAAGCAACCTTCAAGAGGCCCATAACTGCTTTCGTTCATTTTGTGCCTGCGATGTGCAGCAGTGAGCGATGCGAGCAGTTTTCATTTGGGGAGCTGGGAACAGCGCGGTACAGGCATTCTGCTTCTACCCGAAACATCTTACCCTAAGGGTCCAAATACCTAATCACTCCGTTTGTATGTATGTATATATATATATATATTATTCATGTGAATATTTATATGCGCATTATAACATGCCAGGAGGCAGGGTTTAGGGTTTGAGGTCTAAGGTCTACCCTAAAGCCTAAACCCTAAAGGGTACAGCTCCATAGAGCCTTGAGGGACCCAGAAGAACCCCAATATAGGGGCTTTAATAATCAGAATAGAGTTTTCGGGATATAGTCACATTATAGTCGACTTATAATAAGGAGCCCTATAAGCATATTATTGGCAAGGATTTAGGAACCTACATCAACTATTCAGGGTGAAAGCTGGAACCGTCGTGCTGAAAACTGCCCCATCACTCGTTCGAGGTCTTTTGCCGATTGGCTCGCTAGGCATGCAACCCCGCTGTGAGGTACGCTTTCCCAAATGTCCAAGTGCCTGCCTGGGGAAGACTTACCCGAACCATAGTAGTAATTCCTTCTACAGTGCGGAAAGAACCCTATTTAAACGCAAATCTTCACTTGAAGATGGGATGGACCTCCTCCTCATCCGCCGCATTGTACTCCAGGAACCTGCTCAAGGCTGACTGTCACAAGGGATAGCAAGAAGCGAGAGACTTTCGAAAGCTAGTCGCAAACCCTAACCCCCTAAAAAAAAAAAACCAAAGGACCCCAAGGCCCTGACCCTCTTGCAGGTCCCCGGGTTTAGGGTTTACCCACGATTCCGAACCTATGGAAACCTCAATCGAAGCTCCACAGGAATCCTTGAAGAAGCCCTTGTTGCAATAAGCCCTTAGAGAAGTCTCTGCACCAGATCTGCGTCTGTTGTAGGGGCCTTACGAACCTGACGATGGGTTCCGGGCTTGGCGTGTAGGGTCTGCCCATCGGTCCCGTAGTAGTTCCTTCTTGGGGTTCATATTTAGAATCCTATAAGGTAATCCGAAAAAGGAACAACTATAGGGCCTATGGGTCGTCTATTCCGGGCATAAGATTTAGGGAGTTGGCTTTGAGGTATTGGGGTTTAGCGGTGATCTATCGCAAAAATACATCACAAACGCCGAGGAGTAGTGCTACTGGCTCTCATACGAGCCCAGAGCAGTGCCGTTGGGCTTTGGCTGCAGGTTCCTTTCAGCATGGCACCGCCCATCTCTAAACCTTAAACCCGGGTTCAGCTTCTTTAAGGCTTCTTGGCATTCCGTTTATGTAAGCTCTCCGGGTTTTAAGGTTCTAGGGTTTAGGGTTAGGGTTTAGGGTTAGGGTTTTGAGTTTTTAGGGGTTAGAGTTTACGGGTTCAGGTTTAGGGTTCAGCGATCAGGGCCAAGGTTAAAAGAATGATGGTTGTCCGGGCTTTACATTTCGGGTAGATACATGTGCCTCGGATACTTGTTATTCAACCGCTACTGCCAGAGCGGCCTAGCTTGCAAATTCAGCTGCGTCCTTGGCCAACATGTTGATCTGTTCCCTGAACCCTAAACCCTAAACCCCTAAACCCCTAAACCCTAAAGAGAGGGGAAGCATTCTCCATTGTATGCAGCTGTCCGAGGCTTCGCCGGGAAGTGCTGCCAGGCGCAAACAAGCCCTTGATGTCCCCTGTGCAAAGGACCTCTTAATGAGGACGCCCTAAGTTAAAGAACCCCCACCCTTGAAAACCCTTTCAACGCCCTATGTGAACCCTTTGAGAAGGGACCGCTAAACCCTCACCCCTACACTAAACACAAAAATCCTAACTTATAACCCTACAACCTAGCCTAACGACCCGCTGAAACCCAAACGTGAGGATCCCTGTTTGGTCAAACAGAAAACCAGCAACCTCGCGTGGGGTCGCAAAGGCCTCCTTTTGAAGTCACCGCTGGGGGTCATGCACTGCTCCTGCGTACCAGCGCGGCTAGGGCAATGTAGGGACCTTAACTAATAATTAGAATAGGGTTTTGGGGGTATATTTTACCATGTTCATAGGAAGGAACCCCCAAAAAAGTATAGGTAACTATTGAGGCCCCTGTGGCCTTATAGTACCTCTACGAGGATCTCTGTCCCCTGTGGCCCTAAAGTACCTCTGAGAGGATCTCCGTCCCTGAACCTAAGAGCACAGTCCTTCCGGCCGAAGATGGCATATCTGTTGTGCCCCACCACGCGGTACCTTGGAGGGTTTAGGGGTTTAGAGGTTTAGGGTTTAGGGGTTTAGGGGTTTAGGGTTTAGGGGTTTAGGGTTTAGGGTTTAGGGGTTAGGGTTTTAGGGCATAAGACAACGCCTTGGGCCAATCCCCCCTGCACAAGAGAACATGGACCATATGGGACCCGTAGGGAGTACTTGTAGTGTAGTCTAGTATATGATAACGTGTGTTGAGTATGTGAAGGCTCATTTGCTACGCCCTGAACGCTGTGATCTCCGAAGACGAACCCAAAACTAGCCTCCATCCACATCGTCCTGGGCTGCCGCGCACAAAGTCACGCAGTGGCGTTGGAATCAGGTAGAAGGTCGCGAACAGCCTCGAGCCCCAAGACTTATAAGCTTCAAACCCCATAGAAGGTGAGCGAAGACATGTTGCTTCGAGATCCTTTAGACTAGAATGGTAAAGAGACCATTGACCGAACGAAAAGTCCCTCAGAGCTTGGCACTAAACCCCGAACTCCGGAATTCCTAAATGTGAAAAGGCTATGCCACATATCCCCAACTCTCATCCCGGGATTGAGTGGGGATGACTCTAGAACCCTAAGGCCCTAAGACCCCTAAACCCTAAACCCTAAACCCTAAACCCTAAACCCTAAACCCTATACCCTAAACCCTAAACCGCTGAAAGGCGCTGCATTCGGACCTGCGAATCACAGGTTTGGCCCAGGCTCGGAACCCTGCGGCCAGTGTAGGCACCCTTGGACTTTAGAGCCCGGGACGGAGGGTTTAGGGTTTAGGGTTTAGGGTTTCTGTTGATGATAGAAATCCTGCGTTACCTTATTGAGGACCCTAAGCTATGGGAAATACGGTATATTCATAATTAAGGAACCTAAACTATGGGAATTATTCTACATTCATAATTATGGGTAATGCAGGATGTATATCATCAACCGTTGCACCACCCACCTGCACCTCCATGCAGGTAGCTTGCATGGCACAGCGAGGATGCCGACATTACGGGGAGCACCCATCATTCTCGCCCACCATCGCCGAGCGCAGCACTGAATGCCTTCGGCCCTGCCTCTAACATTATTGTAGGGGCCTTAATATAATTAGACAGGGGTTTTGGGGCCCATTATACTATACTTATAATAAGGAGCCGCCAAAATAGTATAGGTAATGATGTAGGCCCGCACATTATTAACTCTTTAGAGGGTCTCGGACATTGCACGGTTCTGGTACTGGCAGCACATGGTTCAAGTTTGTGATGATAGAGGATGGAGTTTGCACAAACTCATCCTACTCGCAGCATTAAAGGCTTAGCCAAATACTGCAAACCATAATATGAGAGTTTCCGAAAATATGTGGTACCTTACTTGGGGTCCTTATAATTAGGATCCCATAGTATTCAGGGTGCTATATTCGGGTGCCCTGTTTTCGGAAACCCCCATATGTATACTCTGGAAGTCTAAGCACCAATGTTACTTGCTATTTACCCAGATCTTCCAATGTGCGGTAAGGGCTACTGGAAGATCTGCGTAGGCTTCTAGATTGGACAGGACAAGAGGTCCCAGAATGGGGTACGGAAGCCCTGCAAAAAACAAAAAACCCTAAACCCTAAACCCTAAACCAAACCCTAAACCCTAAACCCTAAACCCTAAACCCTAATTAAACCGAAACCCTAAACCCTAAACCCTCAACCCTAAACCGTACCCTTTGAGGAACCTTTCCAGAAACCTTTCACACACCCTCATAGAAACCCTCCGACTTGAGCAGGAAGTCCCTAAACCAACCCCCTTAACCCTAAAACCTCCAGCCAGACCACCGCAAGCATCCAAAGAGTCGATCCCTTAAGGGGGGTGGGTTCCCACAAGGTCCCGAACTACGGGATCTCCTTTCTAGGTCGTTCCGGGGGACTGGATATTCTTAAACCCTAAACCCTACATCCTAAACCCTCAAACCCCTGAACCCCTGGAACCCTAAAGCCCTCCCTAAACCCTAAACCCTAAACCCTAAACCCCTCCCTGAAACCTAAACCCTTAAACCCTGAAGCCCTAAGCCCCTAAAAGGGGGGTTCCTATAATGGTGCCAACATTGTAGGTAGTATCATTAGGGGTACCCCTTAAAGGGTACCCCTTCTGAACCCTACTTTTGGCTCTCTTAAAAGGGACCTTATTGAGAGGGTCTATATCCCCAAGGGTCCCCCTAATCCTAGCTCCCACATTGGCCTCCACGGAGGGTCCATCACTGCCAGCACACGCAAGGCGGCGCTGGAGCGCACAAAGACCTGGAGGCATCTTAGGACAGGGTTTACCTGTAGCCGAAAAAACCTACCTTTTTAGGGTTCCTTATAAAGGTTTCGGTTCAGGGTTCGTTGAGGGTTTGGGGTTTAGGGTTTAGGGGCTCGACCGGCCTGGCCATCCTGAATCACCACGACGGTGGACCTGGGCAAGTCTCGCAGGCTTTGCAGGCTCTGGGAAACCCCAAAAAACAACGACCTGGACCCTAGAGAACCTACCTCTTTTAAGGGTCCTTCTTATGGTTTCCTTATATCCTGTTTAGGGCTCCTTCTTATGGTTTCCTTATATCCTGTTTAGGGCTCCTTCTGATGGTTTCCTTATATATAAGTCCTGAAAAAGGGTAGGTTTTTTTAGGGTCCAGGCAAGCCCTAAACCCCAAAACACTATGGAGATTTCATCGAAGGACCCTATAAGCCCTAAACCTTACACCTTTAACCCCTACACCCTGAACACCAACTGGGACATGGAGAAATTTTAGTCGAAGGTAACTGATCCTAGGCGAGCGTGATGTGGTGGCTTGGGGCTTAAGGGATTAGAATTGAAGGGTGATAGTTGGGGATTAGGGTTTAGGGTTTCGGGTTTAGGTTGGGGATTTCTGTCTGGATTCTCGAATTCCATAAAGGTGTCCAGGTACTAGACCATCACGAATGGCTGAGGTTCGCACGTTAAGGCTGGGGACGTCTGGAGTTCCGGGGTATACAAGTCAAGAGAACGGCGAAGTCCATCTGCGAAATTTGTGGGTTGACGGATGTCGGGATGCTGTGATGGTTTTTGCTATTCTGTCTGTCGTGTTCGCCCATCAGTGACTACCCGAATCATGGTGAAGGAATTTTGCTGCATGTGTCATGAAGCCACCTTGCATTTCTGTGCGAGTTGTTCTGCTGTGATGCATTGAAGTTTGTCGTTCGTTGCAGTTCCTGCGAAAGTTGCGCTTGTCCTGTTTCTCTCCCTCCCTCTGTCTGTCTCTCTCTCTCTCTCTCTCTGTCTCTCTCCCCGAAACCCTAAACCCTAAACCCTAAACCCTAAACCCTAAACTCTCTCTCTCTCTCTCTCTGTGCCGCTCTCTCCTCTCTCTCTGTCTACGTGAAGTTGTCAGGCACGCATCGGTACTCCGCTTCCTAACAAAACTTCCATCTACAGCGATCCACCTGAAGTAACCAGGGAGAAAAAAGTATAGACTTTCATTGTATAAGGGTTCCTTGAAGGAACAGGTCCCAAGAAAAGCATTAAAGTATGGTACTCCAAAGCCCAGTTTAGGGTCTCGGGTCGCAATATTGATGCGCATGTACAGACTTCGAAGCGCGCAAAATCCTGCGAGTGGCTTCCTGCTCCTCCCCGTCATGCTAGTGCTAATTTGATAGCACCTGCCGTCGTTGCTGCTGTTGCTGTGATAGAAACCCAAACCTTAAACCCTAAACCCTAAACCCCAAACCCCTAAACCCTAGATAGTAACGGTGACCCGCAATGACGGTCATGATGAGGCCATCTCACATAAAAACTCTACGGCCATGAACCTTGAACTCTTAGAGCTGAGTTTAGGGTTTAGGGTTTAGGGTTTAGGGTTTAGGGTTTAGGGTTTAGGGTTTAGGGTTTAGGTTAAACAAACAACAAGGCCGAACTATCACAAAACCAGAGGTCTGCTCTAAACAGAACCAAGCCCCGAAAACCCCGAAAGACCCCACCGGAGTTACAACCTATCCTCTCAAAGGACGCTTGTAGAAGCCTACAGAATCAAATAGAACCCTTAGAGAACCATAGAGTGCACCCTAAAATCCTTAATGTACAAACCCTTACAGTCATCCTTATGGAACGGTATAAACCCCTACTGGAACCCCTATAACAACCCTAAAGACTGAAACCCTCAACCCAGATGGAACCCTAAACCCCATTCAAACCAAGAAGCCCTAGACCCTAAACCCCCAAACTCAAAACCCAAATCCCTACAGCCTACGCCCTCACAGCACCCTTTTTTCGGCCCCCTTATGGAACCGTATAACCCTAAACCCTAGACCCTAAACCTAAACCCTAAACCCTAAACCCTAAACCCTAGACCCTAAACCTATAGAATACTTCAAAGGGCCTAAGCCCGAATTCGTTGAGACACCGAGCTCCCGACATCCCCTCCTCTCCACCCTCGGCATAGCGGCCGGCACCGTATCTGAGGAGAGAAGAAGGGATTTAGGGTTTAGGGTTTAGGGTTTAGGATCCCAGGAGCGCTACGGAAGAGGCATAATATAGGGGCCTTAATACTTCGAACAGGGTTTCTATAGGGTTCCTTTGAAGGGCCCCCTTAAAGGTTTCTATAAGGGCTACTATAAGGGTTTCGGGGTATAGGGGCCTTAATAATTCGAATAGGGTTTTGGGGGGCATTATGCTATAATTATAAATTATCAACCCGAAACCCCAATTCTAGAAGCACTCCTGAGAGGGGTAGCTGCCAATGAGGATGCTGCTTTTGGTAGCCCGACTGAGGGTTCTATGAGTTTTTTTGCGGGCATCTGAAGAGTTGGTATTCGGGGTTCAGGGCTTAAGTGGGTTAGATACAAAATAGAATTGCACAAGCGTCCTGCTCAAGGACTTCGCTCTTAACTTGCTGCGAAGGTATCAAGCCCGGGGGGCGGGGCTTAATGATTAGAATCGGGCTCCGGGCTCCAGTATATCTATATAAAAAGGAACCTGAAGGAATAATATAGGTAATTGTTTAGGGCTTAGGGTTTAGGGTTAATTAATTAGTCTTCTATATTAACGGATCAGATTGTCGAGCCAAGAGTTTCTAGCTTGGAGTGTTGCAGGCTTGCGTGGGTTTTGTGATTTAGGATGTAGGGTTTAGGGTTTAGGGCTACAGCGGGTTTGCTAACATAGGGGGTGATAAAAATGCTGATAACTAGGGCTTGCACCGCTTTGGGGGATCGTTTTGGGTTGTATAGGGCTGCTCGGGGTGTTTAAGGTTTGGAGTTTGGGGCCAAGGGATGTAAGGAGCAAACAAAAAACGCTATCCGGGCCCATTGTACTACAATTATGATAAGGAGCCCCCTAAATAGTCTTGGTAATTATTTAGGCCCGTATATTAAATACTAGGCGTAGTCGCAATACTTCGAGGCACTCCTCATCGTCTAAGTCTTCAAGCATCGACAAGACTTTCTTTGCGAAGTTCATCACGGTTTGGGCTTGAGGCGTCTCCTCGACATGCTTGCCCGTGTGTTGCACTGGGAACACCAGTTCCGTTCGTCAGGGATCGTATCAGACTATAACACACGACCCCAAGATTGGAAAACGGCGCGCAATGCCGGTCGTAAGATCAGGGCCAGTGGGGCTCTCGTGCACCTTGCAAAATCGTAAGTTGATAGCTGCACAGCGGGTTGCAATAATTGGCAGTCCACCTTGTGGTCCAGTTTTTCTCCTTCCCTGCTCAACACAGTTCGATCGCACAGAGGCTGGAGCAATGAACGTATGTCTTTCCCCTCTCTGTGTTTGTCTGCATATACATGCGAACGTCATTGTTTATTCAGGGCAAAATATGCTTGCATTGAAGTTTAACTGACATTGCATCAACTCTTACTTGCCACCTTACGACCAACTCTGCTTGAGAATACTCATTTGAAACGCCCTGATGCTGGACGGAATCTGAGCAAGAAACCCGGAATATCCAATAATACCAGAGTCTGAACGCCACCTTACATGGCCTGCATACTCAGACTGAGGATAATGTTTCGTTCGCGAAAACCATGCGAACTATAAGCCCTAACCCCCAACCTTAAGGCCCACCCCTCCGCCCCTAAACCCTACCGATAGTCTCCATTGTAGTTCCTTTTTTGGTTTAACCAAATATATTTTAAGGATTTTATAAGGTATCCCGGTATCCCCAAAAGAAACTACAATAGACACTATAGGTAAACCCTAAACCAAAAATCCAGCACTCAGCCCTGCGGCCTTTCCAAGAGCTCCTTGTGTCTCTGCAGCGCGCCGAAGCGGACACCTCAAACTTTAATTTCTCTGACACAGAGCTCAGGGTTGTCGTTCGCCAGCGAGATTACTCGAAACAAGAGTGGAGGCAGAGCTTCAGCTACAGCTTATCATTGATACATACAGGGTTCACAATGGTTCAAACTGCTTGGCTGCAATAGTTCCTGCATCACTAAAGAGTCGGCCGACCTTCTGGTGGTGATGAGCTTGGTCTTTCCAACCAATGTTTGTCTTGTGCTTGCACGGAATCATGGTTCTGGGTCCTGATCTTGCATAGCTAGAGGCAGTTTAGAACTTCCTGGTGCAAGTCAAGACATGTGTCAAGCACCCATGCGCGCCACCAACATGTTCAATTACACTGTTTCTGCGCAAGGTGATTGCAAGCCTATCCGAGCCCAGCATTGATTCCAGGAATCACGGCGCCCACGGACCGATCCAGGAACTGTACCCCCAAAACAGAATCTGCACAAATACTGCATGCACTGCCCCAATCTACATATCATCCGAATTTATATGGCTGAATTTCTCACAACAATCCCTGTAGAGTAGGCAAACGACAAGCCCACACTTCCATGGCCCATTGCTGTATCCTCCGTTTGCTTTCCAGGCTCCCTACAGTGGCAAGCTTTTTGTTCTTTCCGTCTGCGCATGTCATGAGAACTCTAAGTTCCCTGGATCCCTGGTAGAAATTCTAATGTCAGCTGGCTATGTGGACTATAGGTACAAAACTTAAAATCCATTTTCAGGGAACTTCCAGGGAATGCTACTGTGTGAGGTGCCAGGGAAGTTTGATGCCAAGCCTTTCCGAAATCCACTGCTGGCACTCGTTCTTTGTGGTGACTTCCTGGGGCGCCATGACCTCCCCGGCCTTCAACTCCACCTCGAGACTACGTAGCTTGGAGGCTATAGCCTCCAGTTGAACAGCCAGCTCCTGCACCTCCAAAATCGTGCTCTCACCTCCCCGTGATGGAACCTGAACATCTGGAGGGTCCCGAGCCGTCCCATCAAGTAAGGCCTGGACTTCTTGGAGTTTGAAGCTGTATTTGGCCTTCTGCACCGCTTGCTCGGCAGACTGAATGGCGAGCTCGAGGAATTTCTTTGCTAACAGTGGCTCTGTAGAAGCCGTGGAGGAGCCGTAGTTGTAAAGGGCGGTGCTGAATTCTTTATTACCCCGACAGTACGTCAGCAGTGTCCAGCACACACATGCCTCAAAAGCCAAAGCTGCCAAGTGACACTTGTCTGCTTTGAAGGCTGCCACGCCTTCTGCGGCACAGTGTTGCGCATGTTGGCGGTGCAGTTTCAGCCTTTGCTCGTGTTCCTCATGCACAGTTTCCACCAAACAAACACTGAGCTGCTGCCTCCAGCTGCCATCCCAAAAGGGTGCATTGCCAGTGATGAAATGCATGTTCAGCTGTTCGAATAAAGCATCCAACTTTTCTCGGCCTTTCTCCGGCAGCATACTACAACAAGCTTGCCTTGCTCCCAGGATGAACTCTTCCTGAGTTGCGGTTGAGGAACTTAAATCAAGCCACCATATTGGGTACATTTGACAAACAATAATATGTAGGGTTTCCCCCAATATAGTCACTTTTTAGTACGTTCCTTAAACAGCAACCCAGCTGCTGTGGTACTATCTGCAACCATATCATGAAGACCGTTCAGAAGCCCCTCTGGAGCTCCAGAGGAAACATCATTGACGCTCTGAATGATGCTGTCCACCACAAACTGATGAAGACCCATGCTGTCCTGCCTGAGGCGCAGAACATGAGCCAAAAACAGACATCGATCATGGTCTCTGCCAGGGCTCATCCTTCGTGGCTTTCAAGGAACTTAAAACTACCAGGATAAGGACGCCCTTTGACACTTTACTGTAGATCTGCCTGAACCCTCAACTCTACACGAAATGTTGGTCAGTTGAAAAAAGCTCCTTGACAGAAGCTTAGCATCTGAATCGCCAAAATATCTTCTGGGCGCATTTTGGAGAGGCCGTACAGCGTGTTCCATATCTCAGGTTGTTTAAGACCCTTGGCAAATTCCTGCCGCACTGCATCCAGCAGAGGACTCAAGGTAGATGTGATGGGAAGTCCTTGTATGAAACTTTGGATTTTCTCTGGCAAGAGATTCGCGACCGCAATGCTGCACCAGTGCCAACAATCAAAGACTAAATGTCCCACTGGGTCTCCCAGACGTAGCAGCTTTAAATGGTCGCAAACCTTCGTAGCCGCCGTGATTGCCACAGCCCGAGGGTGTTTCACCACAAAACTTGGCATCGAGCTACAAGCAACCTTGGGCCGGCTCAAAGCGCCCCCCGCCAGCAATTCCACGCTCAAGTCTGTTAAGCCAGCCTCCGCTGTGTTTGGAGAGGAGATCTTTCTGAACTCTGCTGAAAGGCCGCCAGTTCCAATATGCTCCATCAAGCGGTTCCGGTTTGCATAGCAGTCTGCATCCGTCTCATTCGTATAAATAAGAATCTTTGCATGCTCTCCAACCCAGGCGACTTCCGACTGCAGGAAGCTCAGGCTCATGGCGTTATCCACGTGGGTCATTGAAGCGCGAGAGGTGCGCAGGATAACACAAATGGCACATTGGCCGATGTTTGATGTCGTGAGACCATGTACCCCAACCAGGCCTGTGCCGCCATCAACCCTCCCTGTGCATGCTTGTGGGATATCTACGAATGTTGCCGGAGGCATCTGGTGATGCAATTTGGCCAGCCTTCCAGGAGCAAGGAGTTTGGCATCCTTGGCCTCATGCCCATCCAGTTGAATCTGATAGCGACCATCATGACGATCAGCCAGAACTGTACCCAGCAAACCATTCAATGCGGGCTTATTCACTAAGCCTTTCAGCTTCACTCTATCCCCCTTGCGAAAGATGGGATCGCCCATGGCTACTGCACATGATGCTGAGTGCAACCCGAAGCCCACAGGTGCCCTTGCCCTTCGTGATTTGCTGCACCTCGCTATCCGTTAACTGTTAGAAGTTAGAAGCAATCCCACTCTGGACCATTATTCAGATTCCAGGAAGTCGTGTAGTGATAAGGGCTGCACCGAGAAAGCAACACTGGATCGCGACAGCCCTGCCTTGACTACCTCTTCAGCCGTTTGAGCAACCCTAGTTGTGCAACTGAGGGCCTGTATCCTTAAAGTAGGGGCTGTGGGGGGGGGGGGGGGGGGAAAGGCTTCTACATTAAGTGCACGGGTACCGCTGCCGCTGCACGCTGTAGGGCTAAGTTTTAGTTTAGGGCTAAGTTTTAGGACTTCAGTGATTCAGGGTCTAAGGTAAAGGGTCCAGGCAGCGTTAGACTATGAAGACAATGCCTGGAGAGTCTTTGGAGACTTGTGACTATTTACGTGTGTGTAGGATTTTGTCCTGGCTGCTAACTGGCCCAATCCTTTATGTGTTCCTATTCCCCATTGACCTGAAAGCCTAGGTACCCAAACAGCCCTGAACATCATGGCTGAACCCGCAAACAAAAAACCTTAGATCCTTTGTTCCTCATGATCCTAATGGAACGGGTATTGACTGAATGGCCGGTCTTTACTTGCATCGCCCGGCTTGTTCCCTAAACCTGTAAGCCCGTACACAACACTTCTAAAACCCGTCATAGAACCCTCACCCCCCCAAGGGCCCCAAGCCTTAAACCCAAAACCGTCCCAAGCCCAAGCCCCTGCAGACGTCAACGAAGACGAGGCACGGCCCTGCGCATCGCCGGCGTAGACGAAGTTGACGAACCCGTCACACAGGTTGCAGACCTTGGAGATTTTTCGGTTTAGGGTTTAGGACTTGGAGTTTAGAGTTTGGGGTTTAGTGGAACCGCTTGTGGCTTTTGGGTCTGCCTGGACCCTAAAGAACCTAGCTTTTTGAGGACTTGTATAAGGAAATCCGTCTAAGGAAGCCAGCTTGTCGCTTTGGGGTCTATTGTTGGGTGCCCCGGGCATAGAGATTTACAGTTGCTTGCAAGGCTTAGGGTCTATAGGCTTCCAGCAGAGAAAACCCAGATGTTTCAGTTGTTGCAGGGCTTTGTGCTGGCTTTCTTTATACTATATACAGAGCCCAAATACAAACTTAAAACAGCTTAACCCGTATTACCAGCACAAAACAATGTACCTGCCAAACAGTAATAAGTACTTCTAAGTACAGGTCACCCTTTGGATACCAGGATATTGACTATCAGCTACCTTTACTCCCTAAACCCTACACCCTAGACCCTAAACCCTTCTACTATCAAACCTCCTGAACCAGGTAGCCGAAGCCTTGCTAGGTTGCGCCCTAGAAAGCTTCTGAACATATTCGTACATAAAAAATCCTCTTATAAGAGGTTTAGGGTTTAGGGTTTAGGGTAAAGTCCCAAAGGCGTACCTAGTTACCAATACTTAATCCCAAAACAGTGCAAAACCTACACACCACCTTGGGTCTCCAGATGCCCTAAAACGTCGGAGCATCTCAAACGTAGAGCACGGCTGTGCATTGAATTGTGTCAAGGTTCAGTGTTCTTTTGACGGTTCATGTTAAGGTTACGTTCCTTGTTACCTGTCCCTTGAAGAGCAAGTCGAAGGTTGATATGATTGACGGGTTTAGGGTTTAGGTAGGGTTCAACCTGATCCGGGTTTTAGGGAATTGGGTCTTAGATCCGGAGCTTCAGCTTTCATTCTTTCGGGGCTTTAGAGTTTGGGAGACAGTTTAAGATGGAGGGTCCTGCGCTGAAGGTTGCGGAAGGATTTCATGTGTAGGTTGATAAGGGTTAGGTATCATAAATCATGGATGTCGTTGCAGTATATGAAGTAATGAAAGTAGCCAGACAATGAACTGTTCAGCGGTACAACAACAACGACATGTTCGTTGAAGGTGAAAGTCACGATAAGAATAACCTCGCTGAGGGTGGGCTGGAAGTTCGAGGTCAACACCACCAAGGGCGTAGGCGTGAAGGACTCCTTGCCTCCACGGTAGAGGCCACGGGAAGCGATCTCTGCCCCTCGTTGTTCCCAAAGTGGCCTCAGGAGCGCCATGGAGATGCGGCGGTTGAAGCGGGCGCCGTCGGTGGCCGAGAGGAAGGGCGAGCAGCCCTCGATGGCTTTGTTGGTGCCCTTCATGGCCTAAGCCCACTTCAGAGGCGCGCAGTAACCGCCCGTAGAGCCCCGGTTTAGGGTTTAGGGTTTATAGGGTTTAGGGTTTTAGGGTTTAGGGTTTAGGGTTTAGGGTTTAGGGTTTTAGGGTTTAGGGTTTAGGGTTTAGGCTTCTGGAAGATGGCAGATCCTTGCCGCTCTACGCCGGTCCGCAATTCCAGAGCAGCTCGCAGAAAGGCATCTGCACATCGTCATGACAACCCTGATTAAGCTTTAGTTTAGGGTTTATGACCCTAAAACCCTAAACTAAGGGTCTAGTTTAGGGTTTATGACCCTAAAACCCTAAACTAAGGGTCATAGGGTTTTAGGATCATAACCCTATGGGTTGGCCATTGAACCCTAAACCTTTCGTTCTTACACCTTCACCTCCCCGAAAGCCACGGAACCCTACCTGTAGACACAATGCCGCTCCTTTTTCAGTCAATGCTTCAACCATGTACAGCATAACCTTCAGAAGGAACTAGCATAGGGTTTAGGTTTAGGGATGCTTATAGGGTTTTGGGTTTAGAGTTTAGAGTTTAGGGTTTAGGGTTTAGGGTTTGGGTTTAGAGTGTACTGCCTGGGGGTTGGAACGCACTTTCACATCCTATCTCTCCTAATCGTGAATTCGAGAAGCTTGAGACCGCCCAACCCTAAATCGTAAACTCTAACCCTAGGACTCTAAGGACTCATATTTTAAGGCTTTTGGGCCCAAAGACCCTATTACAATATGTAAGGCTTTTGGGCTATTTTGATGCTAAGGGTAAACCCCATCCTACCGCGGAAGCGGTGGCTTCGGGAACCCTCGACCCTAAACACTATCCTGACCCCGACAACCTACCTTCTTTCGGATTCCTTATAAAAGTCGTGCAAGAGGCAAAGTCACATGTTGGGTTAGGGTGGACCCCTGAACCCAAACTCCTGTACCCAGCTGCAGGGTGACCTTTTTGGAAAGAAATCGATGCTGCTCTTCACCCGATCATTGGGGTGCGTCATCAACGCTAAACCCGAAAACCCGAAACACCCAGCCCTAAACCCCGTAATGAACCTTATGTTTATAGCTCAATAACTTGTTAAACCCTAAACCCCGCAACCCCTAAGCCCTAAAACGCGTCATCAGCCAGCAAGTAGCGCGAAGCCCTTTGGTAGAAGCCCTTTGTGACCTCCCATGCCTCCATGGCTGATTGCCGCATCGAACGTCGGGTCGCAAGTAGATCTTCGGCACTTAAGTGAGCAAGCTGATGCAACAGGTCCTTGGGTTTAGGGTTTCAGGGTTTAGGGCTTTGAATTAATAAGGCAGCCATGAAAGTCAGGCGTGAAGGGAGATAAGAGCTTTGTGTAAAGTGTTCGTTCTGAGGGGCTTTTCACGAGGGCTTTGTGTCTTTTTTGCCCAGTCTTTTTCAATTCCACAAGGATCCTCGCTGTTGGAGCCTTAATGTTGGGATGCCGAGGCGGAAAATCCTTACAGCGGGAGGGCGACGTATTCATCAGGGGTCAGCAGTCGTGGCTCCCATGAAAAAGCAAGCCACCGAAGACGAAAGCAGCCCTCAACGCCACAACACAAACGGAAACATTGCCGCACGTCAGATTCCTAAGACCTACCTGGACCCTAAAGAACCTACCATTTTAAGGACTTATATAAGGAAATCAGAAAAAGGAGCCCTAAAAAGGTAGGTTCTGTAGGGTACAAGCAACGGTAAAGCCGAAACTCTGAACCCTAAACCCTAAACCCTAAGAGCCAAACTCGGAACCGAAAGATGACCGAAGCAGAAATACCTGCCCTAGTAGTCAGAATACGGTTGAGGGTTTAGGGTTTATAGAGT
>CAJNDV010034686.1:122638-124032 GCA_905221635.1 Symbiodinium sp. CCMP2456 | reverse complement strand
CCTAAATCCCTAAACCCCTAAGCCCCCAAACCCTAAACTCTCACATCTGCACGAAGGCTTCTGTGGATTCCCGGCGCATCGCGCGGAAGACACCTGTCTTCGTCCGGGGCTGAGAGGGAGAGCCACAGAGCCCTGATTCAGAGGATTAGGGTTTAGGGTTTAGGGTTTAGGGTTTAGGTAATATAGGGGCCATAGTAATTACCAATACTATTGTGGGGGTTCCTGATTATAATGGTAGTATAATATACCCCAAAACCCTATTCTAAATTATAAAGGCCCCTATATTAGTTTGCTGGGTTTGCTAACGGAACTTAACTTCAGCTACAAAAGCTCCTCGGGTTCTAGGGGCTTCCCCAAAGGTTTTCCAGGCGCGGTTTTGCAAGGCTGATGGGTGTTGTTATGGTACATGTTTGTTTTGTTGACGTTTTTGTGTACCAATGACTGAGATAGAATATGCCGATCCTCTATTCTAGAAGGTGGGAGCGTGGGACTCTCTATGTAGACTCATGACTTATAAGCCAGCCGACCCAAGGTAGGAAGTTAACAGAGGTCCTGATACCAGGCTGCTAAGGAAATCGAGGCTCGTTGCATAGTGGTCCCCATTACTGAATTCTACGAGCCTGAAATAATCTAAGGTTGAACCCATGTGGGCCCTTAGGGGATTCTAGGGTCCCTTAAGGGTATATATAGGGTATATAGTAGGAATATTAGGGTCCCAGGGTTAAGGGCCCATACTAGGGGCCCATGGGTTCTACCTTAGAGATAATGTATTTTGTCAATCGGTTTAGCTTCCACTCTGTCGTCGCGATGCGATTTCAATAAACGGAGGCTGGGCTTGCTTCGCGACAGAATTGGTATGTGCTGTCTGACTCGGCTTCGCATTTGCCTGTAATGTAGAGGGCTTAATAATTACCTATGCTATTTTGGTGGTTCCTGATTATAGCTATAGTGGTTAGTATACCCCAAAACCCTATTCTAAATTATTAAGGCCCCCATACTACTTAGCCAGCCCTAACCGTGCCTTGTATCCCTGAATCTTCTAAGCTCCACATGAACGGGTCCTAAGCTATTTGTCCCAAATCCTTGTCATCGGGGTCTTAATATTTCAAGCGTCTCTACTCTAAACCCTATGCCCTACACCCTAAACCCTAAATACCCTATAAGCCCTAAACTACCCGAAACCCTAGAAAGCCCTAAACTATCCGAAACCGTTTGACTCCTCAAGCCTGAGCCCAGAGATGAAGGTGTGAAATCTGAAACGCAGACCCTACAACCTCCTGGAACCCTACCTAAACCAGTTGGAAACCCAATAGCCTCAATCCTTGAGAGTAATGTATAGGAAATCCCAGCACTATTTGTCCTAAATCCGGTTTCCATTTTTTTGAGGTTTAATA
>CAJNDV010034686.1:112638-117638 GCA_905221635.1 Symbiodinium sp. CCMP2456 | reverse complement strand
GGGTTTATGGCCCTAACCCTAAAACCGCAACCCCAAAACCCCGAAACCCTCAAACCCTAATGCCCCAAGGCCCCGAAACCCGTAAGCCGGAAGCGCAGCCGGCCCTGCGACCCGAACCTTCGCAACCGCTTCTGGCCTTTGGGGTTCAGGGTTTAGGGCCTCGCTCTGAAGGCTTTGGTTTTCTGCCGGAACTGTTGGATTCTTGAGTATTTTAAGGTGGCGGTCTTTCCAGAAACACTATGTACATCAGCTCCGTTCTCCGGCACCTTGCTCCACTGCGTTGTCAACAAGTTGTTAATTCTGTTTCTCTGGAAGCCCCGCCGAAATTACTCAGGACTCTTGGAACATTCGCTTTGACGTGAACGAAAGAGTCAGCATTCTTCTGATAGTTGAACCTTGTATGTTCTTTTTGCCTTAATCCAGAGGCCCAGACACCGGTGCTGTGCATTACAGTATGTCCGCGGTAGCCCTGCGTAGCGAAGTGGGCTTGCTCCGGAGCCTTCAGTTGCAAGCTTTTTCTCTCGAAGCTCAAACAACCTGACAGGAAGGTCTAGAACGATGGAACATGCATGAAGGAGAGATGAAGGAGAATATGTGCTGACACTCTCTATCCTATGCTTTGGGGCCTAAACCCTAAACCCTAAAACCCAAAATCCTAAACCCGAAGCGTTTGTTTCGTTGAGGATGCAGCTTTGTCTCCTCGCTTCCATTCTCTGGTCGGCCTTGGCCGTGGAAAGCGAGTACCACGTGGGCCTCCTGGCACGCATCATAGCCAGGCAAAACTTTACGCTATCTTCGTAAGCCCCCTTACTGTTTATAAGTTGAACTTGTTTTATTGCGAATATTTTTTTCATATGTTTCCCTCGCCAACCTAGATGCGCAGGGGGAGGGGGTCGGATCGAAAATACCACATGGCAGCTGATGGTCTTTGGCATCTGGACATGTGTTAATCAGCGTGTCAGCAGCATTGGTTTTTGTTTTGGTTTCGCGTGATCCCGGCGTGCCGTGAAGACCTGCTCCATCTAAACCCTAAGTCCTACACCGTAACCCCTGCAAGACCTACTGACAGGCCAGTTGATGTGTTTCGAACTTGAAGCGGGCTGTGCCAGCGCCCGAAACAACCTCTTCAGCAGACCCTTACTCCGGAGTACCCAAAGCTAAGTTTTCCGGCAGTACCCTTGTGGCCGTTGTGATTGTTATGTTGAGGTCTCCTGAACCCTTATCACTAAGGGATTACTGGAAAATCTATAATAACATCAATTGTGTGCTGCCTAATATAGGGGCCTAGATAGTTACCATTGCTATTTTGGTGCAGCTATAGCATGATATACCCTAAACCCTAAACCCTAAACCCTAAACCCTAAACCCTAAACCCCTAAACCGTAAACCCCAAAACCCTAGTCTGATTATTAAGGCCCCTACCTTTCTGTCTCCATTCAAGTTCCTTTTTAAGCAATTTTGAATCAAAGGCAACGCAAGAAAATGATTACAACGGGTTCTAGATTAGCCTAGAGGTATGTTTCGACAAATATTCCGCTCTTCGATAGGAGTGTAGAGTTTACTGAACCCCGGAAGTGCGTATGGTAACCCTAAACCCTAAACCCTAAACCCTAAACCCCAAACCCTTTGGCCTCCGTCTGTCGCGGCCAAGTTGAGCCATTCCCTTTTGGGTAGTTCTCTAGTCCAGGGTTCCCTTTAAGGTCCTTTGTACTATACTGGGGTTTAGGGTTTAGGGTTTAGGGTTTAGGGTTTAGGACCAAAAAAAGGAACCCTGATTTAGAGAACTACCCTTTTGAAACTCAAAAATTCAGAGTATTCTCATGTAGATGGGGGTATGGAATTCGCAAAAATTCAGAGTATTCTCATGTAGATGGGGGTATGGAAGTCGCGAATAGAGCTAAGTTTAGTTGCCCTCGTTGCCACTCCTTGCTTCCTAAGTCCTTTGATCCTCACGTGGGTAGTTCTTTGAGTTTGGGTCCCTCTGAGGGCTCTGTTTATAAGGGCGCGGTGTTATTTTGGAGACTTAAACAGGGACCCGAGTTTAGAGAATTACCTAAGCAGTCAAAGCACCAAAAGCAGGGCCCCTCCAAGCTCCGCGCCACTTTTGTTCGGTTTAGGGTTGAGGGTTTAGGGTCTTCCGGGCTATACCAATGACTCGCCTGAGGTGTGGGCATCGCAGATGTCACCGGGCCCGCTGCGGAGATTTGTCGTGAATATATCCATCGTGGTCATGCGAAATTCTTTATACCGATCTGGGAAGCTATAGAAGATCTCAGTCATTGACGGCTTGCTGTGTGGAATCGAGAGTCTACAAGGACCAAACCCAGAAAGACGAGCATCTCAAAGGTTGTCTGGCATCGCTGTTATGGGGGGGACCCATGTCTACTATAGGGGCCTAAATAATTACCAATACTATTTTGGGGTTCCTGAGAACAGTTATAGTATATTGGACCCCAAAACCCGATTCTAATTATGAAGGCCCCTGAATTCTGAATTAGATGCTTTAGGGTCGAGGGTTTAGGGCCGTGTCCCCAGCTACCGTCTACATTGCCTGAAAGCCCTGCCTGGGGCCCTAATATAGGGGCCTTAATAACTACCAATATTACTTTGGTGGTTCCTTACTATAATTAAAGTATCATGGGCCCCAAAACCCTGTTCTAATTATTAAGGCCTCTACATTACTCAAGCTTACTCGGGCTTTTAAATTGGGCTTTGGGTGTTTTGGGAGTTGCCCCAGAAGCGCCACTAGCCGTGCACAGTCCCACGGAACTCGTGTCGTTTTGCCATCGGTCGGGGCAACTCCAAACCGTAAACCACAAACCCTGAGCCCGAAACCTTGAACCCTACACCCAAACCCTGAACCCCAAACCACGCATCCAAACCTTTCGGCTTGTTGGTTACCGGAACCGATCGGCTCTTGAATTTCGGAGGTGGGATATTCCTATGAGGGCAGTTGAGTCGGATGTAGTGCGCGAGCTGAGTGGATTTAAGATCCAGAACATCATCGTTATCATCATCACCATCACCATCAGCATAAACATTACATGTGTATATATACACACACGCATGCGTATGGATAGGCAGAGATGTGGACAGATACGTAGATATAGACATAAACGTATGCGCATACATACATATATATATATACACACACAAAGATACACAAATGTATAGATACAGATATAGAGGTAGACAGATTTATAGATATAGGAATTGCTGTGTAGAAACATTGTATATGTATACATATTGACAAAGTGTCTATGTATGCAGATGGTCCACATGATTGATATGCCTCGAACATAATGCGAAGCACCGTCTGGTTCAGTATATACTCCTTCATCGGCGGTTCTTCACATCTGTGGGTTTGCTGAGGAGGTCGTGATGATGGGCTACGCAGATCAGGATCAGCGAGTCACGGGCTTTTTGGCTGGCGAGGAATGCGGGTCAGATCTTCAGAGGGCCCATTCTGGGCTCTAGGCTTGCAGGGCCTTTGGGAATACAGCTGAAACTTAAAAGGTCGAACGTATAATTAGGGTTGTGGGGGTTCAGAGCCCTAAACCCTAAACCTAAAACCCTAAAACCCTAAAACCTAAACCTAAACCCCAAAACCCTAAACCCTAAACCCTAGCAGGGGCTCCTGACCTGCTATGGTTGTTGTAGCATACTGGGCCTCGCAGAGCCGTCCTTTTCCCCCAAGTCACGGGAACTGGGCTGGGTTTAGGGTTTAGGGTTTTAGGGTTTCGGGTTTCGGGTTTAGGGTTTCCTAAACCCTAGCAGGGGCTCCTTCCTTCCAGGGCCCTTTGGATACAACGGAAGTTACCCTATAAACCCTGAACCCTAAACCCTAGATTCTAAACCCTAAGCCCTAAACCCTATAAACCCTGAACCCTAAACCCTAGATTCTAAACCCTAAGCCCTAAACCCTATAAACCCTAAACCCTGAAGCTATCGGGAGTGTTATTTCGGAAGCTACGTTAAGCCCAACCTGTGGGTCTCTTCATCCTACGATCGTTAGGGGTTTAGTTTTGGGTTTGGGGTTTTAGGTTTCGGGTTTAGGGTTGTGGGTTTCGGGTTTAGCGTTTAGGACCGGGGTATACTCTACCATAGACATCACAATCAACCTTAAGGAACAGGGCTTAGGGTAATTATTCAGGGCTTGCTAGAGATGTTGAGGAAGCCTCAGGAATAAGCTCCGTAATTGTTATACGTATTGAGGCTTCTAGACAAAGCTTCAACACCCGAAAGCCCTCATAGATCACCTAAAGGAACCCTGCTAGAAAGCTTTCTCAATAGCTGGTTATAGTCGACAAGTAGGGCCTTGAAGACAAATTCTCCGGACGTCACTGGCTGTGACAGCAGTGGCAGTGGTGGCAGTCGTCGTAGTAGTAGTAGTAGTAGTAGTAGTAGTAGTAGTAGTAGTGTAGTAGTGTAGTAGTGTAGTAGTGTAGTAGTAGTGTAGTAGTAGTAGTAGTAGTAGTAGTAGTAGTAGTAGTAGTCGTAGTAGCAGTAGTAGTAGTACTAGTAGTAGTAGTACTAGTAGTATTAGTAGTGCTAGTAGTACTAGTAGTACTAGTAGTACTAGTAGTACGAGTAGTACTAGTAGTAGTAGTACTAGTACTAGTTCTAGTAGTAGTAGTAGTAGTAGTAGTAGTAGTAGTCGTAGTAGTAGTAGTATAGTAGTATAGTAGTATAGTAGTATAGTAGCATAGTAGTAGTAGTAGTAGTAGTAGTAGTAGTAGTAGTTTAGTAGTATAGTATAGTATAGTAGCATAGTAGTAGTAGTAGTAGTAGTAGTAGTAGTAGTAGTATAGGAGTGTAGTAGTATAGGAGTATAGTAGTATAGTAGTATAGTAGTATAGTAGTATAGTAGTAGAGTAGTAGTAGTAGTAGTAGTAGTAGTAGTAGTAGTAGTAGAGTGGTGGTAGAATACAGTACTCGTACTACTGGTGGTGGCGGCGGTGGCTGGTGGTGGGTGCCGATGGGTGGTGGGTGTTGGTGGC
>CAJNDV010034686.1:78262-97953 GCA_905221635.1 Symbiodinium sp. CCMP2456 | reverse complement strand
GGGTTTAGGGTTTCCGAAAATAGGGAACCCTAATATAGTACCCTAATTAGTAGGATCCCTATTATAAGGACCCCAAAATACGGTACCCCTAAGTTTCTGAAACTCCCATATCTCAGGCCTTGCAGCGAACCATTATACAAACCCTCGAATAATGCCTCGTATGAATTTAGGGCTTAGGGTTTAGGGTCTCGTATATGAAGCTGTATCACACATACCAGTATCGATATCAATATACCTGCATAGCTATATATGTATATACCTACATATCCCGATGTGCTATTTATACCTATGCCTTTACCTATATCTGTCGATATATCTACATCTATTGGCTATTGTTGGCAAAACAAGTGGCTGATTAATATAGGGGCCTAAATAATTACCTATACTATTTTGGGGGGTTCTTTATTAGACTTATAGTATAATGGGCCCCGAACCCTTATCTAATTCTCAGGGCCCTTAAACCCTAAACCCTTATAGTAGCCGTTATAGAACCCTTTAAGGAACCCTTTAAGGGAGCCCCAAAACCTCATTCTAATTATTACGGCCCCTATACTAACCCCCACAGGCCAGCTTCTTCGCCTTGATCTTCGGCAGACTTCATCACACTGGAAAGGCCGGCATTCTCGAACTTCAGGGTCACTGCGGTGTAGGGGTTTAGGGGTTCAGGGGTTCAGGGTTCAGGGCTTAGGGGTTATAGGGTTTAGAAGCTTAGGAGTTGTAGGGTGTCAAGTTTTGGACCCCGTCATTGTGGGGTCAGAACCTATTGTTTTGTAGGGATTGGGGCTGCAGATAGGGAGTCAGATCGCTTCTCGTGATCAGGGTGAAGACAATTTGCGATTGAATGGCAACCATTTACGGCCTTGAGCTTGCACCCTGCACCCCTCAGATGTTTAGATTGAGCAAACAAGCCATAGCGCTTTAAACCCTAAATTCCTCAACCCTGAACCATCTGACTCTGTGAGTTACAGAAGTGTTCAGACCGTCCGTTTTACTCCTTGGGCGCCCTTCTTTCAACCAGCTCGTCCGAGCTTGCTCAGAGCTTTAAGTCTTCTCAATCTACGGAGTTGAAAAAGTCAAGCTTTCTGAACCTATGGAGTTGGAAAACCTCAGTATCACTGCCATAACCGCACTCTACGCTGTACGGCGGGATACTGTCGACCTCTTGTGCACCCTTCCTACCACCGAAATCTCCGGGTCACCTTACTTTTCCTAAATACAAAGTTTAAACCCTAACCCCTAAACCCAAAACCCGAAGCCCCCAACCTTAAGCGCCCTAAACCCTAAACCCCAAACCCTGCACTAGGTCAAGCTGCTGATCTCAATGGGGCTCGGGCTGATCAGCTGCGACCCTTGGCAACGTTTACTATAGGAGCCTAAATAATTGCCTATACTAGGGTTTAGGGTTTAGGGTTTAGTATTTTTGGGGGAGGGGGTTCCTGGTTACAATATGGTATCATTAAGGCCCCTACATTTGGGTTGAGGGGTTTTAAGGTCTAGGGTTTAGGGAGGCAAGGAAGCCGAGCCTCCGCCCTTTGGGCGTAGGGTTTAGGTTTCAATGCTGAGCCTTATGAGGCGTACTAAGTTTACTATAGGGGCCTGAATAATTCGAACACGGGTTGGGGAGGGGTACCTTATTGTGGTATCGTTATATTAAGGAAGCCTAAGAAATAGTATTGCGATTCATTCCGTCCCGTACATTACCTCTCTGGGGCTCCTCATTATGATTTGCTTGCACCAGGCCTGAAGCAGGTAATTGGGTTATTCGGGGTTCGGGTAGGGTTTAGGGTCGAAGGGTTGAAGGGTTTAGGGTCTAGGGAACTGGGTTATTTGGGGTTAGGGTAGGGTAGGGTTCAGGAGTTTGGGGTGTGAGGTTGATGACTTAGCAGTTGTTGCACCAAGGGTCTCTATGGGTCCAAAATGCTACGGAGGTCTGGGTTTGGGTACCGTACTATTGCAGGAGTTTAGGGTTTAGGGTTGGGGGTTTAGGATTACGGGTTTAGGAGCTTGTCGGGTCTGTTTTGGATTTTCAAGTTGATTGATATGGAGGTGCACTTATTTTTGCAATTAAGCGCCCCCAAACCCTACTCTGATTTATGGAGGCCCCTGGACTAGCTGCGGTTAGATTCTTGTTGCGAGTTCAGCGTGTGGGGTCTGGGGGTTGGGTTTTTGTTCAAAGGTTTAAAGGGTTATTGAATTAAGGGATTAGGGTTCAGGGTTTAGGGGTTTAAGGGATGCATGGATATACTAATACCTTCGAGTGTGGAGGGATACTAAGCCCCAACCTTAAACCCTAAACCCTAGACCCCATAATCCTAAACCCTAAACCCCTATAGTAGAAATCCCAAATCCTAAACACCCGACCCCCCTTAGGGGTTGCGTGTTATAAGTGTTTCGACTATATCATACCCTAAAGCCTTATTCTAGTTAGCAGCGATACAGGCTCATCAGAGTGAAGCACAATAATGTAGGGGCCTTAATTATTGGAATAAGGTTTTTGGGTATGACCTCGTGTCCTGGGGCTCACGTGGCACAGCCGCCCGAGCGCTCATGAAGCAAGTCCGCGAAGCTTTGGCTGGGGGTAGCAGAAATCAGTGGAGGCAAGCGAGCCCTCCCTGCACGCGGAGCACGGCTGGCGGCCGAGGCTTTCAACCTGTTCGAAACAGTGGAGTGGCTGTGGAAGGACGGACGCATCAGCTTGCACCAGGGAGAAGCGTCCAGGCTCATTTTGGAGCAGGCTCGTCGCATGCTGAACTGGAGTCTGTTCGTTCGCAAGATGGATAGTCCTCCGTTCCGGCTGCCATGGTACCCTGACCATGGTCCTAAGACGAGAAAGGGTAAAGCAGGAGAGAGCAGAGGGAGTGGGCAAAGCCAGAGGCGAAGGTAAGGGGAAGCAGGCAGCAGGACGTGGCTGACCCAGATGTGGTGTAACAAGTTGTTTGAGGAAGAAGGTGACGTTTCAGTGTGGTGCGGGAACGGGAGGGTCAACAAATGCTATGTAGCAAAACCGAAATACGAGGAACCCTTAAAGAGGAGTTCCATAGCCTTCTTATCCCAAGCCTAAACCCTAACCCTAAACCCTTAAACCCTGAGCCCTACAAACCCTAAGGCCCGATAAGCCCGACAGTCCCATTATACAAGGCCTAGCCTTACAGCCGTATAAGGTTGCAAAATCCGAAATCCCTAAATCCCTAAACCCAAAGCCCTAAACCCCCTAAAGCTTCAGGAACCTCACAGCCATATAAGGTTTGCAAAATCCGAAGTTAATCAAACCTTAACACACAAAACCATAAATCCCCACACCCTAAAACCCTGAAAGCCTAAGCCCACAGCTCTATAACCTACAAGCCCCACAGCCCTAGTATACGCCGATAAGCCCTGCGTGTTGCAAACCTTATAAGCCCTATTTTAAGCCCTATAACCCTATAAATCCCTAAACTCTGACCCTTAAACTTCAATCCCTCCACCCTAAACCCCTAAAGGGAACCCTACAGCCCTAGGAGGTTTATTCCAAGCCTTCGAAATTGCGTAAAACCCTAAGCCTAAACCCTTAAAGGAGCCCTTTATACTAGCCCTAAACCCTAAACCCTAAACCCTAAACCCTAAACCCTAAACCCTAAACCCTAAACCCTAAACCCTAAACCCTAGCCCTTACCGTAGCCGTAGCCCTTAACGGAACCCGTAATAGGAACCTCGGAGCCCTCCAAGGTCTGCAAGACCCCAAAGCCCCTTATGAGCCCCCATAAGTTTGAGGGTTTAGGGTTTAGGGTTTAGGGTTTAGGGTTTGGGGTTTAGGGTTTAGGGTTTAGGGTTTAGGGTTTAGGGTTTAGCCCCAAAAGAAGGTCCTAAAAGAACGCCTTAAAGGAACCCTCTGGGTCTTCCGGGATCCCTAACCCTAAACTCTTAAACCCATATAGGAGCCCTTGTGGTAGCCCTTGAAGGGAGTTGTTTAAGGTTTAGGGTTTAGGGTTTGGGGTTTAGGGTTTAGGGTTTAGGGTTTAGGGTCCAGGGTAAAGAGCCCTTGTGGTAGCCCTGAAAGGAACCTTAAACCCCGAAAAGGAATCCCACAGCCCTGATTGCAAACCCTTATAGTGGCCCTGACTTGTAGCAGTCCCTAAAAGAACCAAAACCCTCGACTCTAACAGCTAAGCCCTAAACCGGAACCCCTTAAAGGAATCCCAGCGCCCTCCTAAACCTTAAACAAAAACCCCAGAACCCCCTAAGGGTCTAGGAAGTTTAGTGTTTAGGGGTTTAGGGTTTAGGGGTTAAGGCTTTAGGGGTTTTCCCCAAGAAGGTCTGCAAAACGCTACCCATGGCCGTCGGGCTTTGCCGCGCGCTGGCCACGGGCAGCGTGGGCCCGGAGGTAGCTTGCCCTCGGGCTCCATGTAGCTACCCATCGGCCCTAAAGTAGATCTTTTTTGGGGTTCATATTTAGGATCCTATTAGGTAATCCCAAGCCCAGAGGGTCCGAGTACCCAAATAGTAAGCTTTTAGGTCCCAAACCATTCAGAGTATGGATTTTGGGACCTAAAACCTTGCTATTTGGGTACTTGGACCCTCTGGGAAAAAGGAGCTACTATGGGGCTTTGGATTTTTAGGGTTTCGGGGTTGAGGGTTCAGGGGTTTAGGGTTTAGGGTCGGCTTTTACACTCCCTACAAAAAGGGGATCCCGTGAACACCCGAGTATATGCTATATGGGTACATGGAGCATTCGGGTTGGGGGGCGAGAAGAGTAGTTTTTTTTTTTTTTTTTTGGAGGGGGGGGCTTCGTTAGGTCTTTGGGTTAAAGGGTTTTGGGTTTTGGGTGTTTAGGGTTTTTTGAGTCTTAGGGTTGACGGGTTTCGAGGATTTTGGTTGACCCTCTCTCTCTCTCTCTCTGAATTTCACTTATATGTATACAAATATATATATATATATATATATATGTATACATACATACATACATACATACATACATACATACATACATACATACATACATATGGACACATAAACTATATATACATACACACATATATATATATATACACACACATTCTCATCCCCTTTGTGGTTCCCTTCTTCGGGGCTCTACGCGGGGGATGATTGATATGATGGGTCTTAAGGAGTCCTTTGGGGCTTTGTAGGGTTCTGCGAAAGGGCTTTTTAGGGTTTCGGGTTCAGGGGTTTGGGGGATTTAGGGCTTTAGGGCTTGGGGTTTGGGGGTTCAGGGGTTAGGGGTTTAGGGTTTAGGGTTTAGGCCCCTGAGATTAGAAGGGTTCTATGAAAGGGGTTTCTTAAGCGGCTCCTTGGATCCTTGAGGGATGTACAATGCTTCGGCAGCAAGGGCTCTAGAGGGGATGGAAACTCTATCTAGAGTCCTTGAAGTGTTCAATGAGCTTATGGGGCTCTTTATATGTCGATGTAGGTTCGGTGTTAGAGATTGTGTTTTTCGGTTTCGGGGTGGTTGTATTTAAAGCCACACAAGAGCGGAGAATCGGAAGCAGCCAGGTGGGCCTCATAGTCCTTTCGTGCCAGCTCTTCGCCATCCTGGGCGTCGCATGGACCGTGGCGAAGCTCCTCGTTCTGCGACCCTAAACCCTAAACCCTAACCCTAAACCCCTAAACCCTAAACCCTAAACCCCTAAACCCCTAAACGGGTTTGGGGGTGTGGGTTTTAGGATTTGGGGGCTTCAGGGGTTGCCGGGTCCATAGTCTCGGGTTTGGAGGGAGGTTCGAAACTCGCGGGTGCTAGGCCCTAACCCCCCAGGTACCTACTAAGGGTTTAGGGTTTAGGGTTTAGGGTTTAGGGTTTAGGGGTTTAGGGTTTAGGGTTTAGGGTTTAGGGGCCCCAGGGGCTGTAGTACCCTGTATAGTAGGTACCTGGGGGGTTAGGGAGGCTGGAGGTTTTTCACTGCACTGCAGGAGTCTACTGCAATTCTTCTGGCAGAAAGTGGAACGTTTAGACAGTCCCAATGTCAGGGTGCCAAGAGCTGTCTTTCCGTTTAGGCACGAAGGCTATTTCCAACTTCAGCTCTCCCAACATCGGGTAGCTCGGCGTCTGTGGAAGTTGCGTCTTTGGGTGGTGAAAGCTCTGAGGTGGACGAGTTGAACAGCCTTGAACTCCAAGACAGAACAGTCCTGGGATAGGGTTGAGGGTGTAGGGTTCAGGTCCTCTAAGCCGTAAGCCCTAATCGCACCCTCCTCAATACAAGACTTCCAGTGACCCTGGACCCTCAACGCCACGGCCTAAGCCACCCTAAACCCTAAACTCTAAACCCCTTATGGTCAACCCTAAACGCTTTCACCCCAAGCCCTGACCCTTCAAGCCTACCCAGGCCCGTAGCGGTAGCTCAGCAGAGCTACGATTTCAGGACAAGGAGCCCAAGATAGCTTAAGAGGGTAGGGGAGGGAGGCATGTATTGTTTTAGGGGTTTAGTGGTCTATCCCCAGAAACTG
The DNA here is from genome assembly GCA_905221635.1 of Symbiodinium sp. CCMP2456. Lineage (NCBI taxonomy): Eukaryota > Dinophyceae > Suessiales > Symbiodiniaceae > Symbiodinium > Symbiodinium sp. CCMP2456. The sequence continues at coordinate 91,518 of CAJNDV010034686.1, read as the reverse complement.
TAGGAGGATCCTGGATCTGAGAGTTTGGCTCCAAGGTACGTTCCTGGTTTCCAGGGGTTGTTCTTGAAATACCTCTCAACCGCTACAAAGGCCTACATATCCCTATAGGTATTGCAGGCCAGTTGGATATTGTCTATTTTCCCTTGTCGGGGTATAGGGGGATCCAACTCAAGGCGCAATATGGAGGTCGGAATAATTACTAACACTACTCCTCAAGGTTCCTCGTTATGAGTATAGTAGAGTGGGCCTCCAAACCCTATTCGAATTACTAAGGCCATAGATTAAGTTGTGCTTTTCGCCTTAGGCTCGTCAACTCCTTCGACTGCCCCTCGCGGCTTGGCCCATGACACAACATGTGGCGCAGAACTAAACAGAGTAAGTAGGGCTTAGGGGTATATGGGTAGTTCTCTAAATTAGGGTCCCCTGTTGTGTCCCCAAGATAGTATGGCACCCTTCTAAAACGGACCCTAATTTAGAAAACTACCCATATCATGGTATGCCTATGTCAAGGAACCCTGAGGAATAGTAAACCTAAACCCTGAACCCAGAACTCATCTTCCCGAGTCCATAGTAGTGCCACAGGATCCTAGGGTTCAGGGTTCAGGGTTTACTTAAAGGATCATGGGACTTAGTAAGTAGGGTTATAATCAGGGTAACTATACTTATAACCCCAATTAGGGGACTTATAACCTTACTTACTAAGTCCCATGATCCTCCAAGTAGGGTTTAGTGTGGAGATTGTGGGTTCGGGGTGTTGGATGTCACGCTTCTTGGTATTGGACTCTTGGGGCAAAGAAGGATTCAGAGCGTACGCCAGTGCGGCGCAGAGCTTCTTCAAAGTGCAAGATACCCATAGGCTCCTTTAGTAGTTCCTTCCTGGGATTACCTTATAGGATCCTATATATCAGCCACAAAAAAGGAATTACAGAGCCCATGGATAGGAAGATCCAGCTTCGGATCATGGAGGCTTTCAGGGCCTCCTCAAAGTCAATCATCTAGAAGCCTGAATAATTACCGATAGTATTCCTAAGGGGTCCTTATTATAGTTATAGTATAATATACTCTAAAGTCCTGTTCTAATTATTATAAGGCCCCTAGTATTCACAGTCCTTTCATGGATCTAAAGCAGAAGCCAGAAAACAGAACATCATTATCATCATGCCCCTAAGGTTAAGTACAAGGCATCCTAGCACTCATCATCCTAAGTCCATGTTCCAACTTTCTGGCGTTCACTATATACTGTTTCCATGAGGGGCTCTCAGAGATACCTTGCATTAGATCATTCGACCCTAAACCCTAAACGGTTCGATCATTCGATCATTCGCTGGTTCCCTAAACCCTAAACCCTAAACCCTAAACCCTAAACCCTAAATCCTAAATCCTAAATCCTAATTCTTAGGATCCCGTTCGCTATTCGGAGCCTAAGAAGGAGACTCCCTGGTTCCGAGACTCTCCGGGTTGTGATGGACAGTCTCACACCCCAAGTTATAGAGGCCTAAATACTTAGGAGCCCAGTAGGTAAACTTTAAACTTTTTTGGTATATTAAACCCCTACCAAAAGAAAAGTTTAAACTTTTTTTGGCCAGGGTACTGGGAAGCTAAGAATAAGTACCAATATTATTGTTAGGGTTCCTTATTATACATCAAATATAGAGGCCTGACTAGTTACCAATACTATGTTGGGGGTTCCTTCATATAGTCACAGTATGATATACCCCAAAACCCTGCTCTAATTATTGAGGCCCCTACATTAGGCAGCCTCCATGTCCCAATTCCCAGGGCAGGCTTCACGAAAGATCCCTGCATGAGGCCGGCCCTGTTCAACAACCCCATAAAGCCCAGCATTATTTTTTCAATCATAGTATAAGAGCATTATATGAACCCCCGAGGACGAGCTTTGAAAGCCCTTACTGTACGGCAATCTTGTTTATAGAAACCTTGTAAAAACTCTTTGACGAGCTTCTAAAATCCATTCTGATACCTCCAAGGCACCTCTGGAATCTGACCAGTGGCTGTGTGCCCTCCGGGGTCCTGACCGTTTCTGGTTAGCATCCGAACGCCAGGAACCCAAATATTCTGTTCTCGAATACTATAGTATACCTAGCAGGTCATAGTATGCCATAGTACATTACAGTCATGCCCTTCTTTTATGAGGGCATTAGCAAGGATCGCTGGTGAAAGTCCTTATTCAGGGAGGGGGATGTATGAATCAGGCCCTAAGCCCTAAACGCTAAACCCGAAATTCGAGGCCCTAAACCCGAAACCCTGAACCCAAACCCCACAAGTCTACGTCATGCTCGAACCTTTCGGCTATCAGCCACAGAAGCCATGAGCTCAGGCAAGCTCAAGCCTAGAACCTACTAGGTTTTGTGGTTTAGGGTTTGGGGTTTAGGGTTATTGGGTTTAGGGTTTAGGTTGGGGTTCCTTAGGAAGGCCTTTGAAGTGCGTATTCTCCCTTATTGGGCCAGGAAGATTGTGGCGAGGGCTTTAAAGGCCAATTTAGTCTTTTCTTTACGTTTCTACGTTTACGCAAGTCCCGCAGGAACATGCATACGCTATTCCTCCCTCTGTTCGTGTGTTCATGCATCTTCGTGCGTAAACTTTGTGCATGTACGCACGCACGACCTCTATACGACCGAACATAGGGAAGGTCCGAAGCCATGAATCCAAAAGCCCTACCTGGACCAGAAAGAACCAACCTTTTTTAGGGTTCCCTACTACGATTTCCTTTATATAAGTCCTGAAAAAGTGGTTCTTTAGGGTCCAGGTAAATCTGAAAGCCTTATAAGCCCAAAAAAAACCTAAACTTTTTTAGACCCTAAATCCTAAACCCTAAACCCTAAACCCTAAAAAAGCATCTAAACCTTCAGACCCTAAAGCCTGGAGGTTATTATTATTATTAGTATCATTATTCTATAATGGGCCCCAAAAACCCTATTCTAATCATTAAGGCCCCCATAGTAAACCTTAGCCTGTGTCGGTTCTGGATATCGGCGAATCATGACTCTTCGGCGTAGGGCCGAAGCGAAGCGCGCCGACCCCAAAGGGGTGTCAGGGCGCATTCTCTTGCTCCCTCCAGGGTATGTCATATAGGAGCCTTAATAATGAAAATAAGGCTTGGGGCGGTATATTCGACCCCAAAAATAGTATTGGTAATTATTTAGGCCCTCACATTATGCCGGTTTCCTTCAGCAATTTCCGTAGCTAGAACGGCTAGGGTCTGAAGGGTTTAGGGGCTTTGGGGTTAGGGGTTTAGGGGTTTAGGGCTTATTGGTTAAGGGTTCAGGGTTTCGTGGTTTAGGGGCTTAGGGGTTTAGACATGACAGAAGAGTTATTATGCAGGTTCCACGTGTCAGGTTAACATGGAAAAGGGTCCCACTAAGCTGAAACGATACCGGGACCTTTATCCGAAAGTCTTAGGGAGCCCAGTAGTTAGTTCTTCCAGACATGATGGTCTTTGTTTAGATACTTCGGTTTAGGGTTTAGGGTATAGGGTTTAGGGGTGCCTGGGTCTGAAAGCCCCAAACTTAAAACTATACTGGACTTCATGTGGGCGTTTCTCAGGTTTTGTTGTTTCATGAGGATGTTGGAGTCCCTCCGGAGCTTCATGCAACACCGCTTCGACCCCGCCTGTAAGTCTTCGCTCTGCGTCACGGCGCTGGGAGCCTGGGCAAAAGGTGGATTGTTCTGGGTTTGTAGGGGCTTAGTCAGGGATACTAAAAGTGAACCCTAAACACCTAAGCCCCTAAGCCCCTAAACCCTAAACCTCTAAACCAGTACACCCTAAACCCTAAATCCTAAACCCTACAAGGCTGTCGGAAAGGGGTGCTACTAGGGGAATCCTGGGTTTAGGGATATGGGGGTTTAGGGCTTCAGGGTTTAGGGTTTAGGGATATGGGGATTTATGGCTTGAGCGTTTAGGATTTAGCGATCTCGCGGTTTAGGGCGTTACTGTCTGGGGTTTCGGGTTTAGGGTTATTCAAGGATCAAGTCTTACAGTTCAGCGATTCTTAAATCGTGGCAGGGGTGCTGAGATGCTAGACTCTGTACGCAGCGAGTCCACATCGTGTGTTTATGAAGGAACGGTTCAGGGTTTCGGTGATCCTGACTACGATCTCTAATGTATATTCTTCAGTCAGGAGTATACTATAGGCCCCTGTACTACTTGCTCATGGAAGGATCCCCCCTAAACCCTAAACCCTCTTCAACTTATCCTGGCCCCTGTATTACTTGCTCATGGAAGGACCCCCCCAAACCCTAAACCCTATTCTACTTGTTCTGGCCCCTGTAGTACCTGCTCATGGACGGATCCTTAGTATGGGCTTTTGGAATGAGCGGGTTCTGGAGTCACTGGGTCTCGCATTCATCTCAGACCTGCTCAGATTCGGACCATTGCACAGAGCGTTATAGTAACATGAAAAAACAGTAGTAACAACATGGTAACAGCAATAATAACAGTGGTAGTGAGAGCAATAGTGACAGCAATCGTAAAAGCAATAGCACATTTTGCCGGGAAAATCGAAGCACTAATGTGTCCTGGTCCTCTTGGTAATCTTGGTCATCTTGTCTTTCTGGATGTTTTTAAGGTGGGAGGGAGGCTTCTACTTGCGACCCCCCGCCCCCACTGCCTTGTCATCCGCCAAGTGGACCAAGATGACCCAACTTGGCCCCGCCCCCCCCTCAGAAAGATGCCCGACCAAGATTACCAAGACGTTTGCACGCATTAGTGACTTAAATGCTTCCTGTTTCCCGGCACACTGTAATGGTAATCGTAATGGTGAATTTCGGGTTTGGGGTTTGGGGTTTATATGGATGTAGTCGTTAGTGTTTAGGGTTTTGGTGCTGCCTCTCGTCTCCACTGTAGTTCCTCTTCTTGGTTCGCCAATCTTGGTAGGCTGGGATCCTAAACCATGAACTTGGTTAAAGGAAACTACAGGTGGGGAGTTTAGGGTAGTAAAGGGCTTCTACAAGGCTTCCATAAGGTATATAGACCTTCTATAAGGCTCCTATAACGGTAACTACCCACCTGAAAAGTGTCCTAGACTTGGTCAGCCGGACAAAAAACACTTGGAGACCCTAAACCCTAAACCCTAAACCCTAAAGTTGTCTTAAGGGTTTAGGGTTTAGGGTTTAGGGTTTAGGGTTTAGGGTAACCCTAAACCCTAAAGTTGTCTTTTGGGTTCAGGGTTCGCCGTTCATCTCGCAGTCAGGGAGTCAATCGAGAAAGGGGAGAACGAATCTTAAACCCAAGAGCTCAGCGCCCTACACCCGCAACACCCGCCTAAACCGCTAACGCTGAAACCCGACATAAACCCTAAACCCTAAACCCTAAACCCTGAACCCTGAACCGTGAACCCTAAACCCTAAACCCAAACTCTTGAAGCCCAAAACTGCAACAACTCCCAAACATGTCAACTTCTGCTCTGCCCAGGCGAGGTACCCTGATACATACCAGGTCTCCCAGTAGTACCCTGTTGACCTGTTGATTTTGTGGTTTCCTTATGAGAATAGTACGAAATGTTCAAGGGTCTGCCAGGGAACCCAGTATACTTAGTGGCTGAGTAGATAACCTTTAACCTTTCGGGGCTCTTATAATCCTACTAGAATTCAAAAGGTTAACCTTTTTTGGGCTAGGGTACTCAGCCCCAAAGTATATGTACGGGCCAAATATGTGTAACCGTATGCCCATGATGAGTAATCAGGATGGACGGCCCATTCACCAATCAACAAAAGCGTCTCTCACATCCGAATGCACTTTCAGTGGAAATAAGAAGATCTATAATAGAAGGGCCTGAATCATTAGAATAGGGTTTGGGGGTATATTATATTGTACCCTTATTAAGAAACCCCCAAAACCCTATTGAAATTATTAGAAACAAACCCCCCCAAAACCCTTTTCTAATTCTTATTAAGAAACCCCCCAAAACCCTAGTCTACTTATTATAAGGCCCCCTGTATTCTGCTTTGAGGATCTTGATGGTCCACTCCTGAATACAAGTTTGGATCGGTGCTTCTGGGAAGCCTCACCTGCTTGAACCCTCTATGAGAGTTTAGAATTTAGGGTTTAGGGTTTAGGGTTTAGGCTTTTGTGTGCAGCCATATGGGAGGGTCTCTAAATTAGCATCCCTTTTATAAGGGTGCCGTACTATATTTGGGATCTAAAAGGGGCCCTAATTTAGAGAACCACTCACATACACCCTTAAGGCCCTTTTGGCCTTAATTAGTTCTATGATTTGAGGCATTCCTGTAGCCCCCCAAACCATCTTCTTAACGTTCCGTACTGGGTTTCTTTGTATACTTCCTGCAAACGGCGACAGGTCATCATAACGGCGGTGATTGCGGAACTTTTTTTTTGCTGAGGAATGTTCCACTGGAAGCTCCGAGGCACCCTGCCACACCCCAAACTACACCAACCCTGCCCCCTCAATTACCGAAACCTGAAACCCTAAACCCTAAAGGGACCCTAAACCCAAAACCCTAGAGAAACCTTAAACCTAAACCCTGGAGGAACCCTAAACCTAAAGGAACCTTAAACCCTAAACTCTAAACCCTGAACCCTAAATCCTAAACCCTAAACCCTAGAGGAACCTTAAACCCTAAACCCTAAAGGAACCCTTGAAAAGGAACCCTGAGCTGCAACCCGTCAGCCGCTGTCTGCTCAATTCACGTAACAGAGACCTTGGTCATGGCTCTCCTATGGACCAAGGCACCGCGCAGTTTAGGGTTTAGGGTCGTCATGAGTTGTGTGCTTTTTGTCGGGGTTTAGGGGTTTAGGGTTTCTTTATGGCGTGCAGGGTCCCACAATTTCGACAGGGTTGTTCAAGCAGGGTTTGTATTGGTTTCTTCTTGAGCTTTCATAGAGCGTTTTAGGAGTTATTTAGATCTGCTTCGGAATATTGGTTTGCGCGTGTTCGGAGTTCCATTACCAGCAGTGAGAGCCTTACTTCAGACATGGAATGAGTAGGATTGAAAAGGCGGACTGCTTGGCTTCCTCCTGAACCCTGAGTCCTAAACCGAAACCCTGATTTTTTTCGTCGCGCAAGTTCCGATCCGGGAACTGTCAGCACCAGCCATTGTGGAGGTGGACGGTACGGAAAATCAGAAGCAAACAAAAGAGACCTAGATACCGAAGAGGACATTGCTTGGCCGAAGTGATATAATTAGGCTGGCATGGACCGATCGGGGGCTCGGGTTTCGCGTGCTCCGTGGGTCCACCGGGGGACACCTTCCAAAAGCAGCGAGACTACCTGTCGCTTCAGTATGGCATCAGAAAGGAGATACCCCTGTGAGCACATTGATTTGGTAGCCCCACGCCCATCATCATGAAAATTCCTCATTAATACCGTAAAGCAGAAACGTAAAACCTGGCAGAGAGTCCATAATGTAAGTGGTATCCATGTGGGTAGTTCTCTGAATTAGGGTCCCATTTAGGGTCCTTTTTGCAAAGGTGCCGTCTATATTGTAGACCCAAAAGGGGAGCCCCTTTTTTTGGAATTACACATATTGTAACTGGGACGCGGCAGCTTCCCGGCCCGCCTCTTTGGAGTCATCAACTGCCAGCAGCGTGAGAGCCCACATACTAGAGGATGACTGGCCAGCCGTCTTGTGCAGAAGGAGATGCACATACAATGTAAGTGGTATCTAGTATCGATGTTGCAAGTGGCACGCAGCAGCGGTGATTCGAGTCATAGCCACCTTCAGTGGAGCAGTCGTTCTCAGCCCCTACAGGACCCTATAGACTAGAACAGGAAGAGAACCCTGCCTTTGCGCAACCGTTACAGCACCCGTATAGAGCCTCGGAGCCAGGTGCTTCTTTGTGCGACTCTCCTGCGCCGCTCTAGCGCTGCACGTCCGCAAGCTCCGCCGGTGCATAGCGCTGCTCGTCGCCAAAGAAACGGGAGTTTCCCAGAGAGCCCAATACCCCTTGATTAAGGAATATAGCTTAAACCATAATATGAAGCCCCTTATATCTTAAGGTATATTCCTTAATTAAGGGGTATTGGGCTCTCTGGGTTAGGGCTGTACGATGTCATAGGGTTCATAGGGTTCGATGCTGTGCTTTCAGTTGTGCAGAGTTCAACATCCATTTGGGTGGTTGTCAAAATTATGGTCCCTTTTTGGGTCCTTATTATAATACGGCACCTATTATTTAGGGTACCCCAAAAGGGACCATAATTTTGACAACTACCCATTTGCAAGGACTCTGTCAGGTTTGTGTTGCTCTGCAAGGTTTTCTTAGGGTCTCTATACGGTTACAACAAGGATTTTACAACTCTAAAGAATTTCACAAGGGTCGTGAAAGGCTTTTGTCACTCTGCAGGGTTTCATGTTAAAGGCTTTTACAAGGTTTCTATCAATTTCAGTAAGAAATGGGAGTTTAGTGTTTTGTAATCTTTCGCGTTACATGCAGGTCTCTTTCAGGTTTCATGGTCCCTCCACAATGGAGACTCGGAAAAGAAGAAGACCCAGTCGACTTGTCATTAAGGGGCTATATACTGGGCAATCTAGTAATACAGACGCTTCCGGATTTAGTGTGTAAAGTTTACGCTTTGGGGATTTAGGGTTTAGGGTTTAGGGGAAGCCGGAATAATTGGCAAGAGTTGCTTTTGGAGATCCTCCATGAAATCATGGCAGAAGAACCCCCCCCTCCCCCGGGCACAAGAATCCTAGCTTGATTGTTTAGGCCAAGGCAGGCTTAGGCCTTTACAGTAAATCCGTTGAGTCATCTAGAGATCTTTAAGATGGATGCTTTAGGGTTTTGGGTGGGGATGGCCCTAGCCCTATCATTCTGGAGACATGCCATGTCTTAAAGCATTATATGTGTGTATATATATATACAGCTCGAACAGGGTGTGCTGAACTTTCGGGGAATTCTTCGGCCGCAACCTAAGGCGGCGCAAGCTGAGCACCCTTTGTCAGTTTTGGCTTCGCGTCTGCCTTGGCCAAGCTTCATGCAGATGACTCTCTGCTGGATGCAGGGTTTAGGGTTTAGTGGTTTCGAGTTTAGGGTTTAAGGAGTATGCTCGTAGGCCGTGACTGTATGTTGGAGTTTCACAAAATTCCAAGGCTACGTTGTTCAGTTGGGTTAGTACTGATAATTAAGACGATTGGGAGTCCTGTGTTGTCGGAGCCCCCAAACGCATGAATTTGTTGCACCTATGTTTTCGCGCAAGTTGTCTGGCTGGCTTTATGGCAAGGTTTGAGTGGAAGCCGCCCCCGCATGGCAGCAAGGAGCAGCCACCGCCACCGCCAGAAATTGTTCAAAAATGTCGCTTGGTCGCATACCATAAGGGTCCATGTGCCCAAATAGTAGATACTTTGGCCCCAAAGTACTTTTTTAGGGACTACTTTGAGGCCAAGTTATGTACTATTTGGGCACATGGACCTTTAGGGATATCGTACTCGGTCACCACAGAGCCCTAAAGTCCAATCTTTCAGCAGCGCAGTCACTAGCCAGATCTGGTTATCTACTGCGTTCTGCTGGTTCTGATGTCAGGCATGAGCCGGTCCCTAAACCCTGAACCCGAAACCCCCTAAACCCCAAACACACCGCGTCCCCACGTTCCATGAGTGTTGCTACATTTGGGGGGGAGGGGTGGGGGTTGTGTTCAAAAACCATGGGATCTCTTTTCAGAATCAGTACGGGGTGTAGGGTCTAGGGTTTAGAGTTTAAGGCTTTAGGCTTTCGGGTTTACGGATGAAGGGTTTACCCATAGGCCCCATAGTAGTTCCTTTTTGGGGTTACCTTATGGGATTCTACATGGGTAGTTGTCAAAATTATGATCCCTTTTGGGGTACCCTAAATAATAGGTGCCGTACTATAATAAGGACCCAAAAAGGGACCATAATTTTGACAACCACCCATATGAACCCCAAAAAGGAACCACTTCAGGGCCTGTGGGTAGGGTGGAGGGTTCCGAAGAGTCCCTAAACCCTAAACCCTAAACCCTAAACCCTAAGCCCTAAACCCTAAACCCTAAACCCTAAACCCTAAACCCTAAACCCTAAAGCTCCGCGAAGAGAACCCAGGCCTGCAGGAAATGCAGCCGGTCGTGGAGAAAGAGTATCTGGGCTTTAGGGTTTAGGGTTTTGGTTTTGAAGTACCATACTTGAATCTTTTTTTTTGGGACCTGTTCCTTAAAGGTACCATTATGAAAAGAGGTCTATACTTTTTTCCCTGGTTACCTCAAAGCCCAGGTATCACGTGCTCGATAAAGACATCGCGGAAGCACGGCAGAACCCGAACGGCTTCGACGGCATCTTGTTTAGTGTCGGTTTAGGGTTTTCGGGTCTAGGGCTTTAGGGTTTTAGGGCCTAGGTTTCGGGTTTTAGGGTGAGGGTTTGGGATCATGCCTAGCAGGGACCCTTTTAAGGTGAGGGTTTGGGGTTTCGGGATCCTTTTCTCTTATCTCCAACCCTGCATTCTAAACCTTAAATCCTAAAAGCCTAAGTAACTCTAAAACCCTAAACCCTGAGCCAGATCCCTAAACCTTTAACCCTAGACCTTAATCCCTATATATATATATATATATTTATTTATTTATTTATATATATATATATGTACACTGCATATATATATATATATGGAGAGAGAAACCGTAATAAGGAGCCATACAAAGGTAGGCCTTTTCGGCTGCAGGTAGTACGGTACCCTAAACCCCAAACCCTAAAACCAAAAAGTCTGAACCCTAGACCCTACGTATAGTCTCCATTGTAGCTCCTTTTTTTGGTTTAACCAATTGTATATCAAGGATTTTATAAGGTATCCCCCAAAAGGAACTACAATGGAGACTATAGGTAACATCTTAAATCATAAAACCCCTAACACCTGAAATCGACTGAGGCATGAAGGGCATCGAGGATGTGGAAAAAGTTTGGGAAGCCCAGCGGCTTTGGTCTCGAGTGCCCAGCAAGCTTTTTAGGGTTTAGGGTTTAGGGTTTAGGGTTTAGGCTTTAGGGTTTAGGGTTTAGGGTTTATAGGGGGGATTTAGGGTTTAGGGTTTAGGGTTTATAGGGGCGATTTAGGGTTTAGGGTTTAGGGTTTAGGGTTTCAACTGGGGTTCAGGTGTTACGGTCCAGGGGTTTCGTACCCAGCAAGTTTTGTTTAAAGTCGGGTTCAGGGTTGAGGGGTTGTGGGGTTAGTGTCTAGGGGCTTCTTGTTTAACTACGTACTCTTTTACCATTTGTTACAAGTGTTCACTATGGGATTATGACCGTGTAAGCTTACTGCAGAGAAGTCAGGAAGAAGCACTGCGAAAGTGACAAAGACATGGAGCTGTGCTCTGTGGAAATCAAGATGGGAAGGTACATGTCAGCCTCAATGGCGGACTTGTGTTTGAAGAAGTCTTGTGTAGACTCGCAAACGCAAAAATGGGTGAGGGACACACTGTACGAGCATCCACCGACAAAGGGCATGGAAATTCAGCTCACGTGCGGCGAGAAGTCACGTGCGTACAAGATGGGTTGGTCCATGGTCCTTATCCTGGCGACTGCAAGCTTAGCAGGCTGAACCGTTTGATGCTTGGTATCTACAGCGCGATATGTCGCGAGCATCTGTCCTAAGTGCCGCCTGATGGCGGCTCCGTGATGCGTCGAAAAGGTACGTGCGTTGCCCAGAGACTCCAGAGCTTTGAATTTGGAACTTTGCGCCCAGCTTTTCAGTTAATATTGGGGCCTTAAGAATTACCTATACTATTTTGGGGGGTTCCTTATTGTGATTATGGTATAAAGGGCCCCAAAACCCTATTCTATCTAAAAGGCCTCTGCATTGTAGAGGGAGTCAACAGAACAGATCCTGGCCGATGTTGAGCAATTTAGGAATCTGTTGTCATTGATCTCGCCAGTCTGGGTCGCTGTTGAATTTTCGGGCCTTTAGCGAATTGTGAGAAGCTTAAATATCCCAGTCTCATCATAGACCCTAATTCAGTTTCCTTACAGAAGCCCAGACGCTAGACGGTGTGTAATCATTGCCTTGATGGAAGGGTTTGAATACGTATAAACTGTAATCGCAGCATGCGGGGGTCTTGCCACTGATCTTGGTGCTTCTTCTCATGCTTCTCGAAGCCCAAACCCCCTACGCCACTAAACCCTAAACCCGACGACAACCGAAGCCCTTTGTTGATTCTGATGCAGCCCTATAAAACTATAAGCCTCTTAGCCTACCTTGCCACTTGAATCTCGAAACATCGGAACGAAACCCTGAGCCCCTGATTAAAGTCCTAAGCGTTTAATGTAGGGGCCTTTGTAATTCGAATAGGGCTTGGGGTATATATTATACTATAACTATAATGAGTGGGGATATATATTATACTATAATTACATAACAAGGAACCCCAAAATCCCAATTCTAACTATTAAGGACCCTACATTGCCCCCTAAACCCTATACCCTATACTCCTGTACCCTAAACCCTAAACCCTAACCCCTAAACCTGTTTACCCTATACCCTAAACCCTTCAGCCCCCGACAGGCCTGGAACGACGTTTGTTGGTCGAGCTGCCCGGGTTCTACAGCAGGCGCCTAACGGGCTGCTCAAGGTCTGATATCTAGGAATTTGGGGCTTTGAGGGCCTAGGGTTTAGGGTTAAGGGTATTAGCTTTGGGTTGCGTTGGGCTGTTTCCAGGATTTACGACTTTTTTGGTGTATGTTCTGGCCTTCTGCGGTTAGGTAAAGGATTGTCGGGTTTGGGGTTTACGTGCCGTTTTCAAGGGGTGGCATAGAGACTTGCGGGCAGTTGTAGGAGACGTCAGGATCTTCGTCGAGTTTTTACACTGAGTCATTAGGGTTTAGGGTTTAGGGTTTAGGGTTTAGGGTGAACTATAAGACAGATTTACGGTACATGTCTTCGTTGAGATCTCTTTCCGAACTCCATGGACTCAAGAATCCTCCTTCGCTCTCCAGCGGTTTAGACTTCAGCCCCTTAGGGTCTGCTGTTTAGAGCTTCAGAAGTTTGGGATTCCGGGCCGCGTGTCGGAGTTAGGGCCGTGGGGGTTGAAATACTCAGGGTTTGGTACCTTGAGATTCATGGGTTGTTATAAGTGGGGTTAAAAGATGTTACAATTATAAGTACAGGATACTAGGTACAACCCAGAAAGGACTTATAACCCCGCTTTTATATACCCATGAGCCACCAAGTACTCAGAGTTTGGTAGGACCTAAACCCTAAACCCTAAATCCCTAAACCCTAAACCCTAAACCCTAAACCCTGATCCCTAAATCCCTAAACCCTAAACCCTAAACCCTAAACCCTAAATCCC
>CAJNDV010034686.1:68290-78162 GCA_905221635.1 Symbiodinium sp. CCMP2456 | reverse complement strand
AAAAAAAACAAAATATATATATATATATCATTAAGGCCCCTCTATTAAATCCCAAAGCCTTGCGCCAGGCACAACGTTCTCATCGGCCCTTCACACACGCACATGGGCCCGGCTGGTACCAGCCCGCCCGGGCGCTTGGTTTAGGGCTTTTAGGGTTTAGAGTGTAGGGTTTAGGGTTTAGGATCTAGGGTTTACGGTTGATAGGGTTTAGGGTGGTGGCTGTTTCTGGCGTCGCAACGCAGACGTTCCTGAAGCTGTAGGACTCTTGCCTCGTCGGAATCATTTTCGGTATAGTTTCTGAGGGTTCGTAATCAACGTGTTGGCATTTCTTTGCGTGGTGGGTGAGGGCTCGGTATCAGGCATCACCCGTCTTCGGACTTGCATGGGATTAGCTCTAAACCCGCGACGCCCTCTAAACCCCAGACGAAATAATTCAACACGCTCTTCACCTAAACCTCTAAAACACTAAGCCCCAACCCTAAACCCTGAGCCCTCTGCAAAGGTACTACCTGTACCAGTTCTCCTCCTTCGGCTATGTCAAGCAGTCAACGAAGGCAGCAATGGCTTTGCACTGTCAGTTCCAGAAGGCCGCTTCCCTAAACCCTGAACGTTTAACCCCATACAACCTAGGCCCCCAGCTACAAACGCTAAGTGAACGAGTTTAGGCTGTTGGGGTTAGGTTTATAGGGTATGCCAATGGCCGGCTAGTTTCGAATCCGCGCGCCTTTTCCCTCAAGCCGCGACATCCGCCCCTACTTGGAGGTTCATGGTCAGTTATAAGTAATTAGGTTATAAGTAGGGTAACTATAGTTATAACCCAGTTCAGGGACTTATGACCCTTATAACTACGCATGAACCTCCAAGTGGCGCTAAGCTGCAGAGGCTTTGGTGGATGGGATGTTCGAAGCAGCTGCCTGGTGGAAGAGGTTTAGGGTTTAGGGTTTTGGGTTTAGGATGGAAGCTGGCTTTGGGTGTAGGTCATGAAAGTTTACAGCAGAATCTACAGGAGATGAACTTGCCCGGAAACAGAATCAGGGGGCGTAGTACTGTCTACAGTAGGTTATGCGGTATCTAAATATCTTTGATGACTTCCTGATGTGTTCTGTAGTTTTACCTAGAGATTCCAAGCCCAATCTGATTTGTAGGGGGTTCCTGACTTACAGTGTATTTGTTCTATCTGGGTACGGCTTTTGGGCCTAGAAGCACTACTTGTAGGAGCATTCCATGAAACGGGCGCGAGTCCCTATGGTTCCTAGACCCACCCACCCGTTTATTTCCGTTTGGTGTTTATGCATTGGAGCTTATCCTCTTTTGGGGTTCATGATTATTTAGAATCCTATAATCCTATAAGGTAATTCCAGAAAGGAACTACTATGGCAATGGGGCCTATGGGTAAAGCCACAAAAGCTGAGTGTTGTTTCCTGGTTCATAGCTTCCCAAAGATCCGAAAGCCCCAGACCCAATAAGAGCCACGGTTCAGGGTTTAGGGTTTTAGGGTTTAGGGTTTTAGGGTTTAGGGTTTAGGTTAACAGCGGACCGTAATTTCAGTGCTCTTACTAACATACTTGGAGTTTTATGGGTGTTTACCAGTGGAGTTATAACTGGGGCTATAACCTAGTCTATAACTCTCCTACTGCAGGCTTACTTGTAACTAACCATGAACCTCCAAGTATGGGAAGAGACTTCTGTTGTTAATTACTATCATTATAGTATTCGTATTACTCTTTACTATTTTTGCTATTAATATTGTTGTTATTAATAGTAGCAGTCGTCGTCGTAGTAGTAGTAGTAGTAGCATCAGCAGCAGTAGTAGCAGTAGCAGTAGTAGTAGCAGTAGTAGCAGGAATAGAAGAGGAAGTAGTAGCAGTAGCAGTAGTATCATTGTTACCCCCAACGTCAACAGCTCCTCCGATTATCCCAAAAAAATGGCTATAGTAGCTTGGGAAGGCTCAGTGTGAAGCCGGAGCTCTGAAACCGGAGGTAATCAATAATCAATATGAGGACGTTTACGGCATCTGTTTGTGTTTTGGGTTATAATGTTGTATTACAAGAATTCTATGGCAGATAATCAGGGCATATGATTGCTGCTTATTGCGACCGTTATGTCACCTCTCAGCCTCAGGTGCGGATGGCGCACCACAACATTCGTCCGGCTCAGGCCGGCCTATCCTAAACCCGAAGACCCAAAACCCTAAACTCGAAATCCTTGAGGGTAACCCTAAGGGTCCAAGTACGTAATAATCATATACTCCCCCAAATAGTAACCTACATAACTACTATCCGAAACCTAAGTACCTGATTATTGGGTCCTTTGGACCCTTGGGGTAAGGTGTCCAAGCATGTAAGGCATATTCAGGCCCCAATCTCCAAGCCTTATAGACACTGTTCATGCAGACAAACGCATCAGGAGGAGTTTGGTCTTGACTTTCAATCGTTTCTTTTGCGTTCGGGGTTCGGGCCTCTTCTGCCTGGACGCTCTTTTCCCCTACACCCTATAATGTAGAGCTTAGGGCTTAGGGTTTAAGTAATGTAGGGTTAGGTGCCTAAATAATTGGCAATACTGTTTTGGGGATGCCTGATTGTGAATATAGTATAATGGGCCCCAAAGCCTTATTCTAATTATTAAGGCCCCTATATTAGGGTTTAGGATTTAGGCTCCTATCCAAAACTCCCCAACAGGTCTTCCTGGGACACGGGCCCGTGGATAACAGCACCGTCCCGGGCTGCCCCATGCCGCTCCCTGGCCGGGACTCAGTAATTTCGGTTGTAGGGCTTCAGGGGTTTATGGTTTAGGGTCTTGGGATGTGAAGGGTTTAGGGCCTTAGGGCCCCCTGAAACCCGTTTTGTGTATTCGGGCCTCAGAGTATAAAAGGGTCCCTATCACACATTTTTCCGCCCCTCGGAATATGGCAACCCTTTTGCAAGCCCTTTTTAGTAGCCTCATATCAGGCCCCTCTCTTGCAGATAGGAGGCGCGTTGACCCCCCGGAGCCTGGCTTAGCTTCCAAAGAGCATGACTCATACGAGCCAAGGCGCAGAGGGGGTGATGCGCTTTTTCATCCGTGTTCTACACTGTTCAGAACCCTAAGCCCAAAGCCCTAAACCCTAAACTGTTCTATGGTCTTTAGTGCTTACGATTCCATGGTCTTTACGGGGTTTAGGATTCTTTGGTTTTTACAGGGTATTATCCTAAACCCTAAACCCTAAACCCTAAACCCTAAACCATAGGGTGAAGGATTCTATGGTCTTTAGGGCTCGGCAAGGCAAGGGTTGCACGCCCCCGAAGATGTCAAGAACTCGCAGGCTTTCGCCCGCATTCCCCCCAAACCCGCCTTAATAATCAGAATAGGGTTTTGGGGCCTGTTATACTATAATTATAAGAAGGTTTTGGGGCCTGCTATATTATAACTATACTAAGGAACCCCCCCACGCACAAAAAAAACAAACAGTATTGGCTATTATTTAGGCCCCCACATTCTGCTACGGACCTGGTGACTCCAGACCGCGTGATGAAGGGATAATATAGGGGCCTGAGTAATTCCCTATACTTTTTTTTTTTTTTTTTTTNNTTGGGGGGGGGGTTCCTTATTATAACTATAGTATAATATGCCCCGAGCCCCTATTCTTATGATTAAGGCCCTTACATTAATCCTTAAAATAGATCAGGGATTCGCATGAAAAGGACATTCATGCAAGACACAAAACAGACCCCTATATGACGTATTGTAAAGCCTTAACAATTAGAAGAGGGTGTTGGGCTCGTTTATGGTATGCGTATTTGCAGGAACCCAAAGGAAGTTTTTGGTAAATATTTTAGGCTTCTATATCACACCAGGTATCCTCAACGGATTCAGCCCGTAAGTAGGGCAGGCGTCGGTCGATGAAGCTTTGGATCACAGATGGAAGCCCGCGATAGCCCTTAGCAAAAACATGTGGGCTTAAAGGGTTATTTTGTTGTCTTTATCTATCTATCGATCTATCTATCGATCTATCTATCTATCTACCTATCTATCTATCTATCTAATCGATCCATCCATCCATCCATCCATCTGTTTATCTATCTATCTATCTATCTATCTATCTATCTATCTATCTAACCTATCTAACCTATCTAACCTATCTAATCTATCTAATCTATCTATCCATCCATCTATTTGTTTATCTATCCATCTACCTATCTATCCACAAGGCATCTTCCTGAATTCAGGGGGTTTCGGCTCGTGGGATCATGCCCAGAGAGCCCAATACTCCTTAATTAAGGAATATACCTTAAAGCATAAGGGACTTCACATTATGATTTAGGCCATATTCCTACCCTAACCCTAAACCCTAAACCCTAAACCCTAAACCCTAATTAGGGGGTAGTGGGCTCTCAGGGTGGATTCCAGTCTGCTGAGGCATTGCGCTTCACGTGCCCTGGCGCCAGCCCTTCCGTTGGGAGTTGAAGTTGCCCCTCCGTACATAAGTGCTGAGGGTTTAGGGTTTAGGATCTAGGGCTCCTCCGTACATAAGTGCTGAGGGTTTAGTGTTTAGGGTTTAGGGCCCTTTCGTGCATAAGTCCCTCGGGTTTAGGGTTTAGGGTTTAGGGCCCTTCCGTACATAAGTCCCTAGGGTTTAGGGTTCAGGGCCCTTCCGTACATAAGTCACTCATGATAGGGTTGAGGTGTTAGGGCTTACAGGTTTAGGATGGAGGGTTTACAAAAGGTTTAGGGCTTGAGGCTTATATGGGACCATGCAAGTCTAGTTCGCCTCTATGGGCGCATACCGCATGAACGAACCCGAGTCTTATGATCAAGACCCCCCCCCCCCCCTAGGGTTCAGGGTTTAGGGTGTAGGGGCCCCCAATTCTTGGACCCTAAATCCTGCCGTATAAGCACGACGGAGAGGCCACGCTAGACGAGCGATCTCCCTTTGAGACTTGTAGAAAGGGTTAATAATTAAAAGAGGGTTTTGGGGTTTTTTATCATAGCAGGCTTCTGTAGCGACGATAACGGGATAGTACTTATGAAAGCTTCAGATCTGTGTTTTCGACCAATGCATCGAGACACCCCTTTGTGGGGAGTTAAGACACAGCAGCGCCCAGAGACCCCTGTATCCCCCCATCAACGAATATACTAGCAGCTTGAATTATAAGGGGGCTTCGTCTTACACTGCTGTGCAGAGGACGTGTTAGTTCACTGTTTGGGCTAAACCCTAAACCCTAGACCCTAAACCCTAAACCCTAAACCCTGAACCCTGAACCCTAAACTGAAGTCGCATCACGATTCATAGACCTGAGGCAACCGGAGCCCAACCTCTTATCTGCACAACCCAGAAGCGGAGAGAGCGGAGTACGATGGAGACACAGATGCTGGGATTCGATTTAATTACCAAGAGACTCCAAAATACATCATGTGAAGCAGTCCTCACATTCACAATCCCAAGTAACCCTTATTTAGGGCACATTGGAGTATCTGGTTCATATAGGGGCCTAGATAATGACCAATACAATTTTTTTTTGGTTTGGGGGGGCTTTGCTAGAAATATAGTATAACGGGCCCCAAAACCATATTCTAATTATTAAGGCCCATTATTAAGGCCCCGAACATAGAACTCTATTATAGATCCCTTATAGAGCTCTTTAAGAATCCCTTTAAAGGAACCCCGCGAAACCCTATTTTAATTATTGAGGCCCCTATATTAACCCTCAACTCTCAACCTGATTCGAGGATGTCTGGTTTTGCCCCAATTCGGGAGTAACGGTGAGGAAAGATTTTGGGTTTAGGGTTCAGGGTTTAGGGTGAGTAACGGTGAGGAAAGATTTTGGCAGGGAGCCTCAAAGCCGAGAAAGACCCTCAGATTTCAGGATGGTAAGGTGGGCGACGCAAAAATGGTTTGTGATCCAGGTTGCGGGATCTTTGTATCAAAAGATCAGGGATCCTGCGGTTAAGTTGTTTTTTAGGGGTCCCTAATTTCGTTCTCAAGTCTGCGGTGTGACGAGGTGGCATGTCATGTGGGCGCAGTATTTCAGGGCCGGCGGCCAAGAGGTTGGGATCATTCAGCGGACCATGGGACTGACTAACGGTTAAGAAGTAAGGCAAACTATACTTCAACCGTAACCCACCAAAACTAGAACCTAGAAATCTGTCAGCATATGTTCTCCACGTTCTTGCTTGCTACAGGTAAGCTGTTTTTTGACCCGGGCAGCGGGCTTGGGGGCAAGCGCTTTCCAGGGTTTAAGGTTTCAAAGGTAGGGTACCTTAAGCCTTAAGCCCGAAACCCTAACCTAAACCCTAAACCCTAAACCCCTAAACCCCTAAACCCCTAAACCCCTAAACCCTAAACCCTGAACCCTAAACGCTGAACCCTAAACAAGCGACGGGCCCATTACTGAGAGACCTGGACCTTGCACAAGTTACTAGCATGTCCATCATAGTCATTTGGGTGGCTGTCAAAAATATGGTCCCTTTTTGGGTCCTTATTATAATACGGCACCTATTATTTAGGGTACCCCAAAAGGGACCATAATTTTGACAACTACCCATTTGTAGGGCATACCCAGACCTAACGCTTCAAACCCTGAACCTGCACAACTCTATCCTAAACCCTAAACCCTAAACCCTAAACTGGAAACATCAAGGACAAGATGATGGATCTCTTGAAAGTCATGGACGCCACCACAGGGGAGGCCATGGGAACGTTGAGACACGGATGCATTTCTGAATCACTTCAGGCTGCTACTCCGGATCAGCCCCCAGAAGCATTACAAGACCTAAGTATAACATCCCAGGAGGTGGAATTCCCTATCCTAGACTACACGCACTCTACTCCTATAAGCCATATGTCGTAAGTCTTGATCAAACCATTCTCAACACCAGAATGAAGCTTCGGAGACTAACAGCCCAAAGGCGCAAACCCCGCTCAGAGCTTCAGGAACTTCTTCCCGGTCCACACCACCAGCATGAAGAGCAGCAGTGGCTTGATTTCAGGCCTCCGGGGGCACATGTCTGGTATTTGACAGCATGGCTTCAACACTCTTGAGGAGGAAGTGGCGAGCTGCGAGCAAGTCCCGGAGTTTGGAGAGTATGTCACTTGCTGCGAGTGCTAGCGACAGGTACTAGCTGCGGATTCAGAAGCACAATGGTTTGCGTGTGTTATCTCCGCAACTCCTGCTCAAGTGGAGCGGTCATCTTGCGGTTTTCCACCCGCAAAAAATATTTGACCTCCGAATGAATCCTGCTAAGCCCGTTTATGAACCCCTCGGTAGATGTATGTATATATATATATAGATAGATAGATATATATATATATACACAGATATATGTCTTAATATGTACACACGCATAACATACATACACACATGCACATATATATATATATATATACATGCCATATGATATATGTATGTATGTAGAGATCTATTTGCTCATTTGTATACTTATATTTACAATTGTCTTTATACGCATGCTTAAATTCATATGTATATTCATATTTATGTTCATGCTTTTATACATATGTATGTGTATATATATATATATATATGCATACATAAATACTAATTATTTCGACTTACATGCATATGCATATGCCTTTGCATATTTATGCTGGTATTGATGTTCAGATATGCACTTTGTGACGATCTCGGCACAGCAAATGCTCGGTCCCAATTTGCGCTGCTCCTGAAGGTACTTGGCAAGCAGGTTCGGATGAACCTCATGCTGCATTCGCGTTTGTAAATGCTCGGATGCGGCTTGTGAAACTCCAATCGAGAATCGCGATGACGATGTGACGACGGCCATGATGATGATGATGATGATGATAATGGTGGTGGTGTCGGTGGTGATGCTGATGCTGATGATGATGATGATGATGATGAAGGCGACGGATGATGATGGTGACGGATCATGATGATGAGAAGGAGGGGGAGGATGAAGATGATGAGAAAGTGTGATGATGACGATGACGATGACGATGACGATGGACGACGGACGTGGACGATGACGATGACGATGACGATGACGATGATGATGATGATGATGACGATGCGGATGCCGATGCAGATGACGATGACGATGACGAGGACGACGACGACGACGACGACGACGACGACGACGACGATGACGATGACGATGACGATGACGATGACGGCGAAGGTGAGGGTGAGGATGAGGATGAGGACGATGATGGCGATGACGATGGTGATCTTGGTGGTGCTAGTGGTGCCCTTCGTTCACGAGCACAGCTAGCCTGATCTGCTTTGGCTCGCTCAAAGGTCTGGAGAGGAAAGGGCTGCTGTCCGCTTTCCACAACGATGGCCGCGAGTTGCACCAAGCACAGCAAAGAGCCCCCGCTGAGCTTTGAAGAATGCTGCTAATTGTGAAAGCTAGCTGTGCCCACAAGAGAACCCTGACACGAGCTGTCTCGTATGAGCGTCCACCAGCATAGCCAAGCTCGGGACCTTCTCTCCGCTGGGATGGACATCCTGGGTGCACTGCTTCGGGCTTCTGGGCTCCATAAGCCTCCCGAGGACTCACTGGCTGCTGCCCAGGATGCACCGCCCCGGCTACACTTGGCTCGGGGAGTCCGAGGTTCAGTGCAGCGAATCCCGTGCTTCCAGGCTTCAGTTTTTGTAGGCATCGGGAGATCAAATTTGGATCTGCACGCGTTGGCCGCGGAATGTGAGGCATTGCCACAACCTGGCTCATGAAAACCGACGCTTCCCGTGATTCCATGACCCCGAACAAATCAAGTGCCGGACCCGAAACCCAAAAGCCTGAACCCTCAGCCATGGATACAGTGGGTAAGTGCGCGGCAGCACTCCCCACTCCCCGCCAGCCGAAGCGAAAGACGAAGCTTCCCGAGTGCCTCTGTCCACGGTTTTGCATTGAGTGCTGCAGTGGGCGTATAGTGAATAGTGAGTTTGCAGAGTTCAGAGTTCAGGGCAGCAATTCCAGTTTTAAGAGCCGTGCCGGTCACTGGAGAGATGCTTTTGATCACTCGCCAGGGCGATCTCATCACGCGCCATCTGTACATCACCGCAAATGGCCAGACAGAGTCCCCCTCCTGTACAGCAGGGAAGCTGAGCCAGGGCCATGGCCTCGGCACTGCGGCATCGTCGGCGCAGGCTCGGTCGCAGGATGCCTTCACATCCTTCTGCGGCCATCTCTGCAAGTTTCAGAGAGCTTCAGTGCTTTAGCATGTCACTCATCTCGATGAAAAAGCTTGGCATGTCCATTTTGTCCAGCCTTGCATTCACCACCTGCAGGCCCTTTCCACGATATGACGACAGGGCATCGGCGAACTGAGCTTCCGTGTGGGCATCCACACCGTTCGAATCCGGCCGACCACCCAATGCCTGGGGCAACAAGTGGTAGTTCCACACCTGGATGTCATTGTAAGAGTCGTCCCGGTCAGGATGGATGGCACGCTCCGCCGTGTAACCCGCATTGTTCAGAATGATCAGGAGGAAGTTCAGGTTGTGCCGCAGCAGTGTGCAGAGCTCCGAACCTGTCATCTGGAAGGATCCATCACCATCAAGGCACACAATGCGACGTTCAGGTGCGGCAAACGCCATGCCGATGGAAATTGGGAAAACGCTCCCCAGAGAGGCCCAGTTGGTGGGACCGACAGTGGTGTTACCTTTTTTCAAGCGCATTCTTGACATGTTGATGTAACCCCCTGTGTTGCCCGTGACGATGTCGCCCTCCTGGACAAAATGCGCCAGCTGGGGGTACATGAAGTCTACGGTCAGCGGACGGTTCTCCGGAACCTCTCTCTGCTTGGTGTAGGTAAAGGGAAAAGTGTCCTCGAACACTTCTTCTGCACGAGGGCTGATTTTCTGGGCCAACAGTGGCACGAGGTGGCGCAAGTAGACACCATGTACCTCCTCCCCCA
>CAJNDV010034686.1:2672-21502 GCA_905221635.1 Symbiodinium sp. CCMP2456 | reverse complement strand
TACTCTATATTACTCTATCCCTGATCTAGAATCCTACTGGAAAATGCCTGGAATCTAGAATCTAGCCGCTTGCCTAAGTAAACACTGCACCGGATCATGAATGCTGTGCTGCTACGTAGTCGGGTCTCGAAGTTCTTCCTTAACAAGTACTAAAAGTCGGGCCTGCTTCTGAATCTTCCGTCTGCTTGTTTTATGTCCAAATGTCGCAGCACTGCAGCACCGCAGCAAACCCCAGCCCAGCCCGGCCGACAAGTGCCGGGCCCAGCCCAGCCGCCCAGCCAGCCCAGCCGCCCAGCCCAGCCCAAAACCCCGCCCCCAGCCCCGCCCACTTCAGGGCCTTGCCTGCACTTCAAATGCCTGAGCTTAGCTGCTGCTAGGCCCGCTAGGCTACTAGCCTATTACTAGTAACGGCTCGTCGCTAGTAGGCCCAGTGGGTGGCTAGGTTGGGGGGGACCATTGCAAGAGGGTAGGCGGGTAGGCCGGGTAGGCGCCGTACAACGCCAAAACCAACACAAAACTCACGAAACACTTTGATGTTTCGAAACCGCGAAGTCCCCGAGTCCGCGGCTAGCTAGCCAGCTAGGTACAGCTTGTCAGGCAACTTTAGCTAGCTGGTCAGCGAGTGCAGCTAGCTAGCTACTAAGCTACTAGTTACTAGTTACTAGTTGTATGTCGCAGCTAGAGCTACAGCTGCTAGTCAGCTAGTCAAGTCATAATGACCTCGTGACCTGGCGACGTAGACTCTGGATCTTTTCTTCCAGCCGACTTCGTCGGAGCGACAATGTGACGAGCGAAGGCATCTATGGCTGGCTCTATGGGGTCAAGTGGGTTGATGGATCGTTGAGTCATTCTGCAACAACCCCCAAATTGAATCAGGAGGTTTGTGGGAGAGCAGAGTTGGTCCAGGTGTTCATGATGGGGCCGATCCGTGTCCAGGCATTGCACATACTCATGTGACTCTTCATTACATAGTACCCTGCACACGTGCGTCTGATGTTTCGATTCGCTGATTTTGCCAGAACTTTTTCAATCAAGAAATTTGCATAGAATTGTGTCATCCAGATTCCAGATGGTGAGCAGGTAGCAGCATTTACCGTCTCAGGTGTGACGTAGACGTAGACACAAAGTCAGACATGGGAAGCAGCCTATAGTGAGACTCTAGTGACTTTAGTGTGTAGATTCAGGGCGACCAGCTCAGCTTGTGAAGGCACAGAAATTTGGACCGAACTCGTGTAGCAGTGCAGCGTAGTTAGTTACTATAGTGACACCAGTGACGCAAGTTCCGCTAGTTCCGCCAGTTAAGTTTCTTCCCGGGCCGTCCGTCGACTGGGTTCGTCGACTCGTCGGCCATGCCATGGAGCATGCTGGCGGAGAAGCTGTGCGCATCGCAGGAAAGCAGTGAGTCGCAGACAGCTGTAGCAGAGGCTCTGGCGAATGACTCAGGGAGCAGTGATGGTGAGGATGCAGTGGAGCCGCCTCGCGAGATTTGGTGGGCATCACTGCTGAAGCAGCACACTGAAGCTCTGGGCTTCAGTGTGCCTGAAAGGTTAGAGCCGCTGCGGCTCCTGTCGGCGTGCAGTGGGTCATGTGCGGAAGCTGTTGCCTTCAAGGACGCATGATAACGTGAGTTACGATCATTATACTACAGTTACTACAGTATTAATAATCTTCGTGTCCATTGTTTGGTCGTCTAAATCCAGATCTTCAGAGTCTACCCACATAGGTCAGATAAGTGTGGCTGCCAAGCTACAGTGTTTAGATTCAGATTCAGATTCAGGTAGTGAATCCGATAGTGAGTGCGTATGCCATGCTGTCGTGATGCTGGGATTGCCGCTGGCCGATAGCCAGGATTGACCATGCCAGGCAGTAGAGTCTAGAATCTAGAATCTCGTGAGTCTAGTGAAGGTTGTTGCTGACCAATACCCACCATACTTAATGCTAGCCTACTTGTGACGACTTTGTGACCTCTTCGTGCGCCAGCACCTGCCGCCCTATAGTTTGTGTCATGACGAACCCTGGGTTGCCGCGAGAATCCTTAGGTCATCAGGGTAGGCAGAGCAGTGACCCGTCGTGATTTGAAAGAACATCCGTTGCCTTCCCTTTTTGCTCGTTGTGTCACCGGAAGCACACGCCTCGCAGGAGCTCGGGATCCCTTTTGTTTGCGTTGGCACCAGCGAGATCAACGAGGACTTCAGGAAATTCCAGCTCGCAAACACTCCTCAGATTCAGCACCAGCACATGTCTTTGGGGGACCAACTCGAGGGGAAGAGCTGTGCCCTGCACCCTCAGTCGCAGTGCTGCTGTGTGGCGCCGTCTCCGGAATGCCTTGTGCTTGGTGCTCCTTGCAATCCTTTTTCGGTGATGCGAGCCAAAAGATTTCACGAGAACTCCGTCATGCAGCATCGCCAAACAGGGTTGTCATTTGATGGAGCCCTGGACCTGCTGAAGAAGTTTCGTCCTGTGACCATGATCGTGGAGACGACCGACGGCTTTCTGGCGCCTTTTGACAAGACCACCCAGGACTCCCCGTACAAAATGCTGCTCGGATAAAGCTTCTAACCGATTCTAACCGATTCTTCTAACCTTCAGCTATAGTGTAGCAGTGTAGCTGCTTCTTGCACGGTCGAGGTACGGTGTGCTCTAGACTCTAGACTCTAGTGCTTCATCTCCTGCGTGAGAGGTTAATGCTTTGCTTGGAGGTTTCAGGGATAGGACTTGTGTTTCCAGCTTGCTGCCGCTACTGAGCTATTTATTTGCTGCGATGTTCGTGTGCTCTCGCGCTGACTGACTAAACGGACTATCGAGAAGGCCCAACAAGCCGCAGAGAGTCCAGAGCCTAGGGCCTCGAACCTGAGTTTATTGTTACTATATACAAATCCCAAACCCGGACCGTCCCGCGAGCATAAAGATGTGTGGTTCCTCAATTGCCCTTGCTTGGCTAATGGCTGTGGCTACCACGTCGTTGGCTACATCGACATCTTTTGCCTCGGAGGCGGGCCCGGCCAACATTCTGCAGGATCGCAAACACGGTGCGTGCTTGTTAGATTTAGATTCTGGTAGGGTAGATTGTGGTAGATTCGTAGATTCGTAATTAGGCCGTGATTATAGTGACTATCGTGACTATAGTGTCTAAATGGTTATATAGATAAATGGTTAAATCGCAAATCGATAGATATATAGATGTCTTGCAGCTGCGAGGGGGCTTCGCCGGCTAGCGGCTAGTGACTAGTGACTATACTGACCGCTGTGTGTGTATGTGTCGTATGATTCGCTCTCTTGCAGTCACGTGAATCCGGTTCGGAAACCATCTCTTCAACTGCTTCCATGTCTAAGTCTAACTGTCTAACTCTAAGTTGCTTGGACTTGTGAGTTGGAGGTTTGGCGGCTCGTGCTGCTCATCATCGTTTGTTGCTTGAACGACGGGGTCTGGTCCTTGGTTTTCAAGCGTGGAGTGAGCAATGTGGGAAGCCGTTGACGATCCCCGCTGCAAGGCCCCACATGACGATGAAGATGATCAACACTCCTTCGGCGCAGGCCTGATTAATCAGAGCTCCCGTCCTGCAGAGTTCCACGTGTGCAGTCGCGAGTGACACCTCGGTTGCGATTTCGTGCAATGCCCGGTGTCTGTCGTGTCTGCGCAGAACTCAACATCATCGGCAGCAGCATCGACTCGAACGACGATGTCATCGGGTGGATGCTGAGCAGGCGCGATCGATTGACAGATTGAATGCATTTTCCTTTCTGCTGGGTTGGTGTTCGGCTGGGTCGGCTGGGGGTACGCTTAGGCTTAGACTCAGACGACTTAGATTAGGATGCATTGAATACATACACACACGACGTACACATGCATACACACAGACGGACTAGACGACTATACTGACTATGCTGACTATACGATTCTATTCTACGAAGTATCAAGTACCGTGTGAATATATGATTGTATGCGTATAGTCATATCAACCTAGGTCCTAGGTATCTACACCTGTACTTTCTACTCATGTATGTAAGTACGTAGGTATGGTTGGCTTTGCCAAATCTCCCAGGAAGCTGGACAAACTCATCGGTGGTCCCAGGATGGTGCGAGGCTGGACACTCGGCCTTGTTCTTTCTGTTAGGGTCGTCCCTTGGAGGTCTGAATCCGTGCTGTGCCATGAGTACGGGCGCCCAGCCCCATGCCGCCACGTATTATGTAGCAGCAATGTAGCAGCAACGTGGCATGGCATCCGCAGGTACTGGCCAGCAGTTCTTGGTGCATCCCAGCCGGTGTGCTGCTCAGCTCAGCTGATGAATCAGGGTCAGGGTCTTGCCTTTTGAGGTCTGAGCTTGTGGTGAGTCTCAAGCTGCGCCCGCAACGGCCTGCATCAGGTACGCTCGGTCTTGCATCATCACGTGTCATTTCAGCCATTGGTTTACCTGCAGGAGCTGGCTCTCGTGGGCCATTGGTGAGCCACGGCCCGCGACCCAACGCTGCACAATTGCTGTGAATCGGAAGGGCTGTTACGTGTAGTGTAGGTCTGGTGGCCTCGAGTTGGATCTCCTCAAGCAGGTGTGTTCGCACGTGCGTTGCCGTAGTGCCAGCTGCGATAAAGACTGTGGTGTAGGTGGCTGTCTGGATTCTTATTCTTCGCGAAGCCAAAGCCTCAGTATTGCTCTGAACGTTTCCCGGATCCGAACCATGTTGCATCCTCACAGGACTCCCGCAGGACTACATCCGGAGTCGGGCTGTGTACTGAACTGGGTTGAGGCTGTGTGTTGGAGCAGTACATTCTCAGTTCATGCCATTCGCAATTGCCTTCTTGGCAGGTCTTGATCAGAGGGGGCGGCTTGTGGTGAGCCACAGCCTGCGCCTCACACTCATGACCAGGCAGCTTTCGCTGGGCCACTCTGCACCGAGGACCTTTTGTTGCTGGCCTAGCCGGGGGCTGCGGAAAGGCTCCGACCTGAGCAACGACTCGAGCACCGTTTCTGAGCTTTGCACTGGGATTGGGTTTGCTCCAGCTTTGTGGTGAGCCAACGACACAACGAGTTTAGAAAGTTTAGGTTTAGGTTTAGGGCTTTAGGGACTTTAGGGTTTAGTTTAGGGCCTAAGTTTAGGGTTCAGGGTTTAGGGTTTGGAAGCTGGAAGCGCTGTCACGAGTACAGTGAGTACAGTGTTAGTCGGCGGACGAGTGGCTAACTACCAGGCGTTCTTGCTTGCAAGTTGCAAGCCTGCAGCAAAAGGGTTCTGGGTTTAGGGTTTCGGACCGTTGCATTTTTGCTCGAGTGACCCCTTCGCTGGTGCCTCCTTTGATGCTCTTTTCGTCCAGATAGTGCTGCTCACTGGACTGGACCACAGCAGGATGCACTACATGGCTGATCCCATCGACTCTGTGCGGGCTGCGGGCTTCAGCAGTGCAGTTGGAGGTATCACTGACGGAGAGGTTCGTGCGTTCGGGCGCCGCTACCGCATCGATGTTGCTGAGAGCCCTGCTGACCTTGAAAACCTTGATCAGTTCGACTTCTGGTTGGCTGGCAGAAAGGGTCAGGATCTGTGGATCTTCACGTTTTCCCTCTGTGTAGGGCTTGAGCCTGGAAGATTCCAGAGGGCGTGGCAACGATGCTTCGGGGACACCTTCCAGTTGTCCTATTATCGGCGTTTTGGGACGGGGCCTTCGATGCAGCCGAGCACGCCCACCCAGTGATTGCACAGTTTTGACTGCGTGTACTGTGTGCCTTCCTGGCGCCTGTAGGGCAGGGCCTAAAGCCATCCATCATCGTTGGCATTGATGACAACATCACGAAAGCACTGTATAGTATAATGGATGATTATGCCAATAATTATGCTTTGAAAAAAGCACGTCATCATGCCGTAGGCGTTCTGGACATGTGGGGTCACGACTCAAGACTGCGACTTCCGCTGCTGATAAAGAGAGCCTGCGTTGTATGCTATTGCTCCCATTCCTGGACCTCCCTGGGGGTGACAGTGGTGACAGTGCAAGCGGTGAAGCTCAGGCTGTGACGAGCATTTTGTACGGCTTCTGTAGCCCGGCACTTACCAGCTGTGGAGAGTGAGGCTTCACGGTCAAACCCAATTGCCTCCTTCTTCAGGTGACTTGTGGGCCTACTGGTCAAGATCTACTACAGGCGACGGGCAGAACCGGTCATTGGTGAATCCCGGCCGGCTCACCACTCATGTGCCAGGACTTTGCTCATCTGTGCTCGCGGAGGGCTTGTTGTATCAGGCGGGCAACGGAACCGACATCCTAGATTCCTAGATCCTGTGTTCGATTCGCATGACCTTGAAAGCCTTGAAGCTGAACTGTTTTGAGTTTCCTCGTCTGGAAGGTCGACGCCCAGTGAATCCCGAGGAAATCCTCCGGGACGATTGTATGTCATTTCAGATTGTGTGTTGTAGTCACATAGACGTAGTCCGCTTTAGACTGTAGTGTAGAGTCTAGACTCTACATTGCTGGTCCTATAGAGTGTTAGCTACTAGACTCCTAGAGTCTTAGGTCCTGGGGTCCTAGTCGTAGAGTCCTAGAAATGTTTTGCGGTTTAGGGACCACGTTTCCTAACGGCTAACGGCAAATAAGATTCACTAGCTTACAAACAAAAGAACAGTTATTAAGGCTAAAGGCTAAAATCGCCTAAAAGATTCAATGTATGTATGTTGTTCCTACAGACCTGGCCCGCTTGAGCTCAGAACACTTCCGTTGCCACGAGCACTGTCGGCACTGTCCTGATGGCACTCCAGCGAGAAAAGTTTTGAAGCTTCAGCTCCGCTTTCAGAAGGCTTTCAGGTCTTTTGCAGACCTCGCCTGGCAAGAATGAAACCAGGGCGCCGTATTAAACTCCATAATTAGCCATAATTGTTTTCAATAGTATCACTACTAAGCTACTAACTCAATAGTATCCAGGTGCTGGAAGAGACGAGTGGGATTACGATCTTTGGGGCCTTGAGGGCCAGGGTTTAAGAGTTGCGGTCGAAAGATTATTAATGCATTTGGTTACTTCAGGGTTCATGGATCCATCAGCCGGTTCCAGAACCCAGAGTGCAGCACATGATCTGTCATTGTAATAATGCCGCATTGCTCGATAGTGTGCTGGGCGCTGCAGATGCAACTGGTTCTGATATTGTGACTCCTGGTGAGCCTCCCTTTGTCGGCATTGCGGTACCTCGCTCTGTGGCTGCTCCGTCTCCTAGGTTCATGCGCAGCCTTTCGGCAGCCAGCGGCAGCACTGGCAGCTATCACGTGGTGTCGCTGAACATAGACCTGTCGGACTGGATGATGCAGTCACGTGGCCGGTCTGCCGGGCATGATTATTCGGCATGTTGCTCTTGCGCCGGCTTGGCTGTGGTGTGAAATGTGACTGACTACCATGGGGGAGTGTTCAATTGAGTCCCCGGATTCTCGAAGGTACCAGGTACAAGTACAGCTACCGCCCGTACTCATCACTAGCTGAACTCCTGTCACTAGAGTCAGAGCTCACTAACTAAAGTCAATTGCAACTTGCGCTGCGCGAGTCTAGTGAGTCTAGTGGCTGTAGTGTATAGCCTCTGGGCCACACGGTGCTTTGTTTGCAGGGCTTCGCATGTTGCTTCGCGGGATGTAAGCCACCAGGCCATGGGGTCCCCTTACAACATTATCATTACAGTTTACAGGGTCAGTGATTGGTCCAGCCATGTTCAAGGATTGCCTGTCGCTTGCATCACTCGAACACTCGAGTCACTCATGGACTTGCGGAGGATGTTCTTCTTTCGCTGCATTCTCGCCAGAGAAGAGGATCAGAATTTTTGAGGCCCATGACACGTGTGGAAAGCTCCATCCAAACATCGGTTTCTCAACCGATCGCCTTCAGATGCCAGACCCAAGCCCTAAGGCCCTAAATCCTAAACTGCCCTAAACCTAAACCTAAGTTGGTAGGTCTAGAGTCTAGAGTCTAGTCTAGAGTTTAGAGAGTAGTCAACGAATAGTCCCAAACAGCTCGCAGACCCCGGTTGGAAAGATTGTTTGGACAGCCTTGATACTGGGCAGTCCGAGCTATTGAGCTGTTGTGTTGCCGTGATGCATCCAAACCGATATTTGCATTGACAAGCTCAGCAAAGCTTCATCCATTGCTGCCATGGCAAGCAAGGGCGTAGATACGGGCATCGCGGCATCCCACTCATGCAGGGCTTGCTTGTTTCGACGCACATATGTCTGGGTGGGCCAGGCTCGCTTCTCGAATTGGTCTTCAGGAAGATGAAAACTCGCAATCGGAATCAGGTCAAGCTCCTGCGTCCGAGCCGGTTGTTTCTTCTGCCTCGCGAAGGCCCGGCAGACCTCGTGGCAGTGTCAGCGTAAGGGCGGCTGCCAAGCAGCAGGAGGCCCTGCTAGCAGAACTCGATGAGGGAGCGGATGAGCTGATGCTCCGATCAGAGGGGCCCGTGGTCGTGGCTTCTGTGCCAGACCGTACGTCCCATTTTTCGTTGGAAGCCTTTCGGGACAGGGCCACTGCTACTTTAACGAGCTGGATTGAATCCTTTGTGTTGCAGCGGCGACAGCGGCGGCGGCGGCAGCAGCAGCCGCAGGCCGAGGAAGGCCAACAGGAGGACTCGAGTGATTCGAATGTTCTGGTTCAGATTATGCAGAACAGCAGTCATCTTTACAGCAAGCTGTGTTTAGGGCATGCTATGGGCCTTTCCAGACAAGCCGTCTGCCGCAACTTAAAGAGATGCGCCTCCGCTCTTTTGCATGGTCAGCGTATTTTGTGGTCTCGGTTGCTTCACAGGATTGGTGCCCAACTGCGTTCCGGTGAATGTGAGGGTCTGCTGATTGCTCGCGTGCGCAAATATGATGAGTCCCCGTTCTATCTGCGAATCGATGAGTCCGGAGAAGTGGTCGGACTGGGCAAGAGGCATAGCCGGCATAGCCAGCAGCAGCAGACTGAATCCGCTGGTTCGCGGGCCAAGCTTGTTTCGTCTTTCCACCGACTTTTCATGGTGCTTCGCCGTCCCTGCGGGGACGGTAAGTTTACGTACCAAGCCCTGACCGGATCTCTTCCGCATCGTTTGCATGTGGTGGAAACTGTTTCTGCCCAGAATATGAAGGCTTCGCAAGATGCTTGCATTGCAGACCTCCCCGTGCCTGATGACTTTAGCTCGCTTTTCAAGATGAGACTGATGTTGTCTTGCACGGACCGCCACTCGAGCAACTTGGCCGTAGAGAAGAAACTGCAACAAGAGCATGATTCCTGGAAGTTTGCCCAATCTCATTGCACCATGCACAAAGTGGCCGATGCACAGTCCAGACAGTTTGAGGTTACAGCGGCTCATGTTTCTGGGATGCTGTCAGCAAGTATTTCCATGCAAGCCGCTGGGACTCACGGGCAGCTGAAGGCCATATTGATGCAGATTTTCGACGAACGGTTGCACGTTTGGCCTGGGAATCCACAGCTGGTCGAGCATCGGCACAGCTTGTACGAGCTCCTGCTTCCTCTGTCAGGTCCCGAGAAGCTGAAACATTCAAAGCAGCGTTGCATTCTTGATGCATTGTTCAACGGCAACGTTCAGGATGAGAAACGAATCATTCACATGACGACGAACTCCAGCTGCGACCGTGAGACAATGCTACCGTTGTTCTGCTCCTTCGGGGTGTGGGCATTGCTAGGGGGCTCGGCAGCCCCTTTCTTCAACCGCTCGAAGTGGCTAGGTGGCGAGGTGGCCGTGAGCTGGCACGCATTGCTTGCCAACACTCATGGTTTGCACCAGGAGCTGTTCCGACGATGGTCTTCGGCTACCAAGCCGACACCTGGCCGCTCACTAAGACCGACCTCGGCAGGCTGGTCCGCGCTTGCGTCGAGAAGTGTGTCTTCGAGCATCTTGGATGGGCCTGCTGATGCTGCAGCTTCCGCTGCTGCGACTGCTGCCGCTGCCGCTGCTACTGCTGCAGTTCCAGTTCCGGAAGAGGCTGATGAAGTTCTCGATGGCATGGCTGGTGTGGGTGCTGCAGTAGTGGGTGAAGGCCCGAAGGATGCCACCACGCTGGATTGGGGGGCTTGGAACCGTGCCAACAAACAAAAGGCCATCGTGTGGGCTCTTTGCAGCCCTGGCACCGTCTTGCTTGTGATGCGAATTTCCATGCAGCCTGTGATCAAGCTTCTGCATGCGCTTTTTCGGTTGTCCGCCGAGAAGTTTGTAAAGGATCAGCTGCTTGCATCTGTGCGTGGGGAGGACAGGAAGTTTCGACTCACAGAGCTCTTCTTCGGGGGAGTGTTGCCAGAGTTCCATCGTGACATGAACAGAGCATATCACTCTACAATGACGGCTTTGCCTTTCGACGGCATGACTACAGCCATTCGTGGCTTAGCCACACGCATGCTGACACGAGCATATGCTTCCTTGCATCAAACTCTCCTCTGCAATCGCTCATCGTCGCTGGTGATGTTGTTTAAATTGCTGCTGGCTGGCTCCGACAAAGATGCCGCCGCTCGTGCTTTTGCAAACCTGAAGCAGTGTCTGCTGGATGACATCTCCAAGAGCTTTCGAGCCTGTTTTGCTGATCCCGAGGCTTTGGCATCGGAGGAGGCTTTGGCTATGCTGGATTGCATTGCCAGAGAGTATGACATCGACACACTTCAGGTTGAACGTGGTTTTAGCCAGATCCGCCGCAGAGTGATGGCCAAGTCGGTCCACACCTGGCGGCCGTCCCCAGCTGATGTGGCAAGCGAGTGCTTGATGCGGCACTGTGCACTGGACAAGCAGCGACAGGAGTACTTTTTGGGCCGTCGTTCGAGTGTCACGGCGAAGCTTGCAAAGCCACGGCAAAAGAAAGAGCCTACGCAAGTGCAGGGAGGTGGCCCTTGGCGGGCGTTCATGCGCATCCGTTCACACGGTCAGCAGTTCACGGGTCTGCAATCGACGCAATTGGCCAACGAATACCGTGATCTCCAACAAAACGACCCTGAGGCCTTTGCTGTGCTTGAGAACCTTGGTCAGTTGGCTCACGCTCGGGTTGTGCAGGATGCGCAAGAACAGCAGCAGAACGAAAGCCAAAGCAAGCAGCCAAGACGTCCGGCGTTTGATTTTGATGTGTCCCAGCTCCCGAAGTCTCTGCTCGAATCTCTGGGTGTTGAGGATGATGACGCTGAGAATGCTCATAATGGAAATTCTGGTGCTGCTGCCTCTGCCGAAGTTCCGGCAATTCTCGGTGTCGAGGATGACTTGCGGCGACTCTTGCGAGAGAGTCGGCAAGCTACAGTCGCATCAAACGCATTGGAAAACTTGCAGGGAGCTGAAATCTCTGCCAAGTCGGCTGAGGTCGTCACAGGGCCTCATTTCCAGAGCCTCACCACAGCGCACACGTCCCAGACTGACACTGAGAAGGCCTTGCTGCCTGCGTCCTCCAGCTCCGATTTTCTTTGTGTCCCGGGTCAACCTGCGATGGCCGTTTTCTCCCCGACAGCACATGTGGTTGTCCAGGACACCGGTCGTTGACAAGCGACTCACTCTGAGGTTTTGATCGATGAAATATTATATTCAATTATTAGATGATAGATAGATTCGATTGAATTAGAGAATTAGAGTCTCTTAGAGTCTTAGAGTCGTTCTAGTAGTCATTCTAGAGTCTGTTAGTTAGTTATTAGTATTATTAGTTATATATTATGAGGTAGTATAGTCTTATAGAAATTATAGGGCTTTTAGGGCCTATAGATAGTTTGCTGCAAGCAGTGCACATAATGTTGGCCAGTGGTGCAGCCGCTAGCATGAATCTTCGGGTTTGGTTTAAATCGAACCTATGTACATCCGCCTGATTTCTTCCCAGGACATCTTCGAGAAGAGCAGAACAAGAACATCTGCTGAAGGTTTGCTTACTGCCTTAGAAAGTGACTGGTTCGATAAATGCCAGATGCTTCGATCGCATGACACCGGTCCCCATTCTTCGTCGTCGGCGCCAACGTACAAAGTGCTGGGCGGTTGTTCAGTGCTGGCATTTTGTGTTTGTGCTGGCGCGGGGTTGCAGGCTTTTCGGATGCACAGCAACCTCATCAGCTACCTGAAGCCTTTCACGATGACGCCGCGACGTCCTCGCAAATCCAAGAAGGTGGATGCTGAAAATGCCGCCGAGCAGAAGCCGACCCCTGCCAAAAAGACAGACACACGCTTGCTTCTGGACAGTGCGTCCTTGTGCTTGCTGTTTCAACCCGCTGGGATGGGCCCCGCTGCAGATGTGGCCTCCGACGACCAGGACCCGACGGTCCCAGTGGACTTGGAAAACGAGCTTGCAGCAGAGGGCCCAGGGGCCAACAGTGGCTGGCTCCGTCGAGCGCGCAAATTGCTGAGCAATGCTGAGCCCTCGAAAATTGGCAGGCAGCGGCCTGGGCCAGCTTCTGAACAGCCTGAGAGTCATTGGGTTCACGTCGGGTATATGAACCACAGATCTTATGTTCTGTCGTGGGTTCCACTCCTGCTGGACGGATCACACCCTTGTGGAAACGACGATTCGTTGAAGCACCTGCGTGTGCCCGAGGAAGCAAAGTGTTACCGGAGCTTTGAGTTTTTCCAAGATCACATGGATTCTTCGATTGCGTGGACTTGCACTATTTACAAAGTGCATGCATCAACTTCCCCTCCGGAACGTTTGGTGGTCAGTGAGACTCGGCCGTGCAACCTTGGAGTGATCCGCTACGATAATGTGCCTCGGTTTGATTTCTGGAAAGGCTCAGCAGCAGAAGATGAGGCTCGGAAATCTTCTGGCACCGGGAATGGCAAGGGTCCGGGCGGGCCAAGACCGCCTGGCGGGCCTGGTGGTGGGACTCGAAAGCGCAAGGCTCAGGGCCCGCTGGATCCTGCAGATTTGCATGTGGATGAGCAAGAACAGGGCAAGAGCGAGGGGCAGGCGCTACCGCTACATGATGACATGGCCTTGCTTTCGGCGGTACAGAATGAGGACAAAGGAGATGGGGAATCGTCTGCAGATGGAGATATTGACAAAGACCTTGATGACTTGGAAGATCAGCAAAACATTCTCGAAGCCGAAGCCGACCAAAAAGAGCTTGCTCCAGACGTGTCACTGGATGCCGCAGCTGCTCAAGTCGACGGGGATTTCGATGTGGAAGCAGGTGACTGGGGTGAGGAGGATGACGAGGCTGTGGATCCTGGCCCCTCCAGCTTTCGAGCTGAACTGATGCATAGGCTGCAAAAACTGGCAGTCGAAGATTCCGATTCTGACGCAGACAGGGGTGCTGGCCTCGGATTTCGGCTTGCCACGGCCCCGCCGGCACATGGGCCAAGCACAGCAGGTGCCGAAGACGACGGTGGAGGATTTGGGGGAGGACTTAGTGACGTGGCCTCAGATTTTTATAATCCATCGATGCCGTCGGAGGCGGAGTCTGAAGCTGCCGAACCAGGTCCTGCGAACCCAGTCCCTGCCGAGCCTGCCGTTGCTGAGCGAGATGCGCGCTCCGAGCAGGAAGCCGAAGACCGTGCTCTACGAGCAGTGCCTCTGGGAGGTGACAGGATTCGTATTGCCAGGAAAGGCTTCTTGGTGCATTACCCAGCAGAGGATTGCTTGGTTGCGGTGTGTCTGCAGCACAAAGACTGCAGGAAGAAAAGAACTTTGCTTTCTGGCCGCAGAGGTGGCCAGAGCAGATGCATAGGCTTTTTGATGGCTTGGCTGAATGCATCTAGAGACTACAATTCTCAACAATCCCATGTGAATGCGTTTACGACCAATCTGCAAGCACGACGAGAGGCCCGAGAGGAGTTCATGCAACTCCCCAATGCTGCTGACTGGGCCGCCCTTGAGCGAGGTCACAGAGCCCCAGGGGAAGAAGACGAACCAGTGCGGTTTGTCTGAGCATGTCTTTGATGCTCGAAGCACAGAGGATTTTCTTGGGATGCTTGGGTGCCCCGTGCTGCTGCCCGAGCTGCAAAAATAGCTCGACTGACTCTGCAGACATGGTGGGTCAGATCAGATTAGATTCATTAGATTCGATGATTAGATTAGATTCTTAGGTCTTAGATGCAGATCATTTCAAGACTCTGCGACATGCCGCAGAATGCGTATAGAGCCTGTCCAGATTGCGGCCCTGGTCCTAGGTTTGAGATCCTCGACTTTAGGATTTTTGGGGTGTGTGCTTTCAATGACCGAGTCTTCGGCCCTACTGTAGAGGAGTCTCCAGACTCTAGAACCCTAGGTCCAAATCCCGGCTGTAGGACTCGAGGACTCCAAGACTCCAGGCCAAGGGCGGAAACGTGAAATTTACAGCTTAAGAGATCCACATAACTTGTGGTGTCGGAGGTCTCCAGCCAGACGAAAACCCCCAGTCCGAGATCGATCCACGGTGTCACAGGATGTTTTCAATTCTCAGGATAGTTTGGAAGGCCCAGACCCATAGTTCCTCCTGGGTTGCATTGCGGGGGTTGGGCTCAGGCTTAGGCTCATTCTTGCTTATCGGCAGTTCAGTAGTACAGAAATTTTCTTGCATTTCACACCGTTGCAGCCTAGACTCCTAGACTCTAGACTCTAGACTCTATAGACTCTAGAGAGTTGCAATGCCGCGTTGTCAGCAGCTGCCAGGGTCTACATGGTCCTCTTCCGCAAGGACAAGTACACCTGGGAAGACGTGCAGAAGTTCAAGCGCATTGTCCAGGTTGGTTCCCTTTTGCTTGCTTGTTGGATCTCAGCTTCCAGCCGTGATGTCACAATGATCAATGTTCTGTGGGTTGTCTGTCCATCTCTCCAAGTCGTTCTGTTGCCTTGAACAAGTGATATTTGAAGTCGGCCAGGGCAGTTGCTATAGCTATAGTTTCTGTGGCATGGGTGCGCAGGCCATCCTCGAACGTCAGAGGACTGTCGTTGAGCCCAAGACAGTGGAATCCGTCCTTTTGCACAACCAGTCGCCGCTCGTGAAGCTGGACCTGAAGCGTTTTGTTCAGGCAGGGCATGTTTTGCAGATTCACACTGGCTTGGCCGTGTGGGCTTCGCTCGGAGAGTCTAGTCTAGAGTCTAGAGTCTAGTCACAGTCTTGTGTCGTCTAGTGACTAGTGTCGTCTAGTCTAGTCTAGTCTAGTCTAGTCTAGTCTAGTCTAGTCTAGTCTAGTCCAGTCCAGTCTAGTCTAGTCTAGTCTAGTATAGTATAGTAATATTATAGTCGAAGTATAGTAACAGTAGAGTAGAATAGAGTAGAGTAGAGTATAATACACAATGTTAT
The DNA here is from genome assembly GCA_905221635.1 of Symbiodinium sp. CCMP2456. Classification (NCBI taxonomy): domain Eukaryota; class Dinophyceae; order Suessiales; family Symbiodiniaceae; genus Symbiodinium; species Symbiodinium sp. CCMP2456. The sequence continues at coordinate 6,328 of CAJNDV010034686.1, read as the reverse complement.
GTGGATATGGGTAGTTCTCTAAAACCGGGTCCCTTTTTGGGTCCCCAATATAGTACGGCACCCTTATAAAAAGGACCCCCCAAGAAACCCTTTTTTCTTTGAAAACGACCTATACACCTCCGAAGGAAGCAACGAGCTGGAAAACGACCCCGCTGGACATCGCGCAGGTGTGGGGCGCCGTACCCAAGAGATGGCAAAGCCGAATAATGTAGGGGCCTTAATACTTAGAATGGGATTTTAGGGGTTGCTGATTATGATTATAACATAAGATACACCCATATCCTGTTCTAATTCATAGGGCCCCTATATTATATAGGGTGGGAGCCCTCGAACATCAACCCAAAGCCGTAAGCACGTTCATCGTTTACAGAGTTACGGAGTCCCGGGAATCATGATGGCACCCCATGTCGCTTACCCGGACGCTTCAAAGGATAACAAAGCATGGTTACCTTCAAGGAATGCCGGATCTTAACCCAGAGGAACAGTAGGATGTGGGGGTTTCCGAAAATAGGGGATACCTTATTCTGGGGTCCTTATAATAAGGATCCTACTATTTGGGGTACTATATTAGGGTCCCCTATTTTCTGAAATCCCCATGTAAGCTTTGGCGTTTGAAGTTTAGGCCCGCGGAATCTCGAAGAGCAGCGCTTCCAGCCTCGGACAGCCAATAAAACATGCATACCCCTAGGCCCCATAGTAGTTTCTTTTTCGGGTTACCTTATAGGATTCTATATATGAACCCCCAAAAGGAACTACTTTAGGGCCTATGGATAGGCACTTGCACACTTGCTGAATCGGCCAAGTCTTCCTAGTGTCCTAGTGTGGCTTACCCTGATACACTCATGGTCTTTGGGGTGGCTCAGATGCCACGGGCAAGAGCTCTGCACCCAGCACCAAGAGAGCGATGCCTGAAAGAACAACTGCTCTTGATAAAGTGTGGGCCGTCTTGGCCTGTGATTCCGTGCTGCAATTAGTTCTAAGCACCCGAAAGTGGTCCATCTAGCACGCGGGCAAGCAAAATTTTTTGGTGCAGCTGGACAAGATGACCAATCAGCGAGCCGGATTTCTTCATATACCGGGCATTCTGGCCATCGTCCCGTCGGTTGAGGATCAGTTCCTTGACAACGTTCAATCGTCTTTCCGAATCCGAAGAAACCGAGGAGCTGCCGCATTGTCCGCACGCGGACCCCTGGGCTTGGCATTGCAAAGGGCGCTCTCAGAGATTTCATCTCGCAACTCCTTCTTCCCGAGGCAGTGATCAAGCTCTTCCGTGGGCTTTGAAGCTCCTGAGTCTTCGATGGTTCGGCACAAAGGACTCGAGCACAAGCTGCCCTGTGGCACCTTCGCCAGAGGAATCTCCTGGAAGGTCACAGCAGCTTCGAGCTAGCAAGGATATTGCCAAGCGGGCGCGTTCTCCTAGGCGATTTCTGCAGCAGTCTCTGACAGCAAGTTCCGCAGCTTAGTGTGATCGGTGTTTAGGGTAGGATACTTCGTGGAGGTCCAATCTGTTGCGTCCTTAACAGGTATTGGGTATTGAGTCCTCCCTGGTTCGTTCAGCCACTGCTGAAAGAGCCGGGCAGCCCCACCCACCAGATTCTGTTCCAACCGGAGCCCTTCACTTCGTAACTCTAAACCCTAAACCGCCCTAAAACCATATCACGGTAGCCTTAGCTTCTTTACTCTAAGGACCGCCCTGAAACCGGATCGCCCTATCAACCCTGCAAGAGCCCTTCTGAAAGCTCACCAAGTCTCGAAGTCCGGGAACTCTAATCCCTATGAAAGCTCAGTCCTGGGGCTTGTTGGGTTTAGGGTTTAGGGTTTAGGGTTTAGGGTTTAGGGTTTAGGATTTAGGGTTTAGGGTTTAGCGTTTAGGGTTTAGGGTTTAGGGTTTAGGGTTCCAGGGGTGTAGGGGTTTAGGGCTTCAGGGGTTTACAGTAGGGTTTAGGGCTTCAGGGGTTTAGGGTTTAGGTTTCACTTAAGCCTTTGTTGAGCCCCAACTGATTTTTCAGCGCTATAAAATTTAGGCCCTTTGGGAAGAGGGAGTAAGCCTGGCGCCCTATGTGGGCGCCAGTGGCCTTCCGCGGGCTTCGGGTTGGGATGTGTAGAGGTTTCGGACGTCTTGAGGCCGTGGAAGGTTCCAGCCCGCTCCTGAATGAAGTTTTTCGTTTTTCACATAGGTCGGTTTAGGGTTTAGGGGTTTAGGGTTTAGGGTTTAGGTTTAGGTCCCGTAGGTCTTTTTTGCGATGGTTCCTCCAAAATCCTCCATAGCAATCAACCTGAAGTCATGATAGGGACTCCTGTGCAACTAGTAAGATATGCTTCTCAGTAAAGAGGATTGAAACCTAGGCCCTAAACCCCTAAACCCCTAAACCCTAAACCCCTAAAGCCCTAAACCCCTGAAGCCCTAAACCCTAAACCCCAAAACCCTAAAGCCGTAAACCCCGAAACCCTAAACCCTCAACCCCAAAGGCCCGAAAGGCCCTAAAGCCTTAAACCCCAAAACCCTAAACCACTAAACCCCAGGACCCTCAACCCTAAACCCCGAAACCCCTAAACCCCTAAAACCCTAAACCCCTAAACCCTAAACCTCGCAACCCCAAACCCTAAAGCCCTAAACCCTCAACCCTAAACCCCGAAACCCCTGAACCCTCAACCCTAAAGGCCCTAAAGGCCCTAAAGACCCTAAAGGCCCTAAACTGGAAGTCTCTGCCCCTGTGATCCGACCTGCAGGGCATCTCCAAGCGCCTGGCGAACGACTGTGTCGTGGCACTGGTGGAGTACTCCGAGCCTGCCTAACCTGTGTATGGCTTAGGGTTTTTTTTTTGGGGGGGGTTACGGTTTAGGGTCTGGGGTCTAGGGTTTAGGGTTTAGGGTTTAATATAGGGGCCGTAATAATTACCTATAGCTGTCTTTCGGGGGGGTTCTTAGTATAATTCTACTATACAGGAGCCCGAAACCCTATTCTAATGACTAAGGCTCCTAGACTACGGGTTTAGGGTTTAGGACTTGGAGGTTCATGGGTAGTTACAAGTGGAGTTATAAGCCTTGCAATATGGATTACAAGTATAGTTATGCTACTTATAGCCCTACTACGTATAACAATAACTGTGAAACTCCAAGTAATGATTGTAGACACTGTAATGGCCTTGGAGCTTGTGGGTTATAGCTTTCTGGAGGTCTGAATAGCTTGTCGGAGTATTCCCGTACAGTCCTCACATGGTTCCTAGATCATAATCAAAATTCTTTCGACATAGAGCAGACTACTACCGAACAATTACCGAACATGTAATTCCTAAGAATCGGGCTCTCAGTTTGGTTTCTTCCCGACATAACTATGAACATCTATGCTAAAGAAACCCTAGATACCCTACTCTATCCATTATTCGGGAGGGAAGCCTTAAACCCCAACCCTACACTATACCCTGAAAAAAGAGAAGCTGAACTCCATTCCTGAATCCCTGAACTCTTGACCCTGTGCTGGCGGACGACAGTCAGAACTTTAAAGAAGAAGCTCGAAACCCCAAGCTCCAATGTCCAAGCCCTAAACCGTAAACCCTTCAAGGAACCCCATCATGATCCCTCTTATGCCTTAAAGAACTCCGAAAAGAGCCGTTATAGATCCCTGCTAAGCCCTTCTTGGAGGCTCATGGGTAGTT
>CAJNDV010034685.1:18352-28935 GCA_905221635.1 Symbiodinium sp. CCMP2456 | reverse complement strand
ACTGCTGCTTCTACTACTACTATTACTACTGCTACTGCTACTACTACTACTACTACCACTACTACTACTACTACCTTCTACTACTACTACTACTACTACTACTACTACTACTACTACTGCTACTACTGCTACTACAACTACTACTGCTACAACCGCTACAACTGCTACTACTGCTACTACTGCTACTACTGCTACAACTGCTACAACTGCTACTACTGCTACTACTGCTACTACTGCTAGTACTGCTACTACTGCTACAACTGCTGCTGCTACTACTACTGCTACTACTACTACTACTACTACTACTACTACTACTACTGCTACTGCCACTACCGCTACTGCTGCTGCTTCTACGACGAGTACTAACACGACTCCTGCTACTCCTATTCCTCCTCCTCCTCTGCTACTACCACCACGGGACCTATTCTACTGTCCGTGCTGCTTGTGCATACCATGGAACTTCAATCTCACGTAGGACCATCCTTCAACCCCGAAGACCAGGTCTGAAGGAGAAAATGTTCATTGGGGGACTCAACAATCAATCAGAATAGGGCATGGCCCCAACTTGAGTCTTGAGACAGCATGTGAACATGCTTTTGTACGAAATCACACCCCAGTACCATACCACAACATACTCTCCCAGGACAGAACTTCAGAGTATAGAACCGAAGGGCGAGACTAAGTCGTAGCAGGGTTTTTGAAGGGACTTTCTCTTGGGGACCTTCGAAGCTAGGATCTATGTTAGCTTAGCGATCTGCTAGAACTCCTTTTACCCGCTGTCAGCTGACTTTTGTTCTGAAACCCCCTTCATGCTCTAAACCCCAAACCCGAATCCCCTGAACCCAAAATCACATCCTCTCGGACAAGACACCTTATGGCCCAAAGGGCTCATGCGTATTTTCGGGCCGATGAGGTTTCGGCTTTGGGGCTTGGGGTTTAGGGTTGCGGTTTTACGGCTTTAGGGAATAGGATTGGGGGCTCAGATCTATGGTTTCTGGTTCAGAAGGTTCACGATAGGATCATGCTGTTGGGTTCAGAGTTGATTTCAGGCCGTGGGAGCATTCTAGGCTTAGGGTTCAGCCTTAGCAACTGTCTTCGGGTTTTAGTTTAGGCATAATATCGGGGCCTTAACGATTAGAGTAGGGTTTTGGGCCCATTATACTAGAATTATAATCAGGAACGCTCAATTTAGAGAGTCCAGGGGTCCAGAATTCAGAGCTCTTTCTTCGTCAGCCGCGGTCGGCCGAGACGGAGGAAAACAGGCGACGCGTTTCCCGCCGCACGTGCTGTGAGGACAGTGAGTGTCCGTGGCCTCTTTCTCGTTTGCTTTTTCTTTAAGATGTCTTACCACTGGACGCTGTAGGGTGCTGTGGCACATTATCAGGTTTCCTGGTGTATGGAATTGGGGTTTACGGATTCCTTGGAGGATGGAGTTCGGCAAGTAGTTTAGACCCTAAACCCTAAACCCTGAAAGTAGGGTTGCAAGTGCCCTTTAATTGAGGTTACTGTAACCCAGGATTGATCTGCTTGGAGGGTCTCCTAATCCTTCTTTCGCGTTTAAGGTGTTAGGGCTTGGGTTTAGAGTTTAGGGTGTTAGGGCTTCAGGGTTTAGGGTGTTAGGGCTTTAGGGTTTAGGGCCTTAGGGTTTTAGGGTTTAGGGTGTTGGGGCTTTAGGGTCTAGGGCTTTAGGGCTTTAGGGTTTAAGGTTTGGGATTTAGGGTGTAGGGAATCTACACATGACTGCCCAAGAACCTTCTAGCATATTGCGGGAAACTGACCCGCGTCTTTCGGTCATTTTACGGGGAGGGCCGCCCTGGAACGATTACACCCCAAGAAACTCTGAAACTCAAACCTCTGAGCCCTGAACTCTACACCCTTGAGGCCCTATAAAAAACTCATGGAAGCTCCTTTAATTTGGGATCGCATGCTAGGGCTGCTAGGGGCACGCGTGATAAGGATCCTAGTAATTACTTAGACAGGGCCTGGGAGGGCCCCTGGTTCCGACAAACTACCCCAAAAAAAAGCGTAGCCCAGATTTGTGTTGTTGGGTTTAGGATTTAGGATTTAGGATTTGGGGTTTAGGGTTTACGGTTTAGGGGCCTCTTCGGATATACGTCTTGTCGACAGTTGGTGGGGCATCGTGAACTCCCCCTATCGCTTCTTGAAGCATGTCCCCTCAGCAATGCTAAATATGCCGGCCTAAGCAAACGGAATGACTTCATCATCTGGGGCCCAGAAAACGAACGTTCGGTCGTTTGCGCTTACGACTTGAAATTAGGTAGTTTTCAAGATCAGGGTACCTTGCAGGGTCTTTATTATGAGGGTGCCGTACTATATTGGGGACCAACAAAGGACCCTTATTTAGAGAACTACCCATTTAGTGCTCAGATCTACGGCTTGTGTTGAGAGGGCCATCTTTGAACATTGTCTGGGACGGAGGCTGGCAGCCGTTCAAACCCGGCAAGCAAAAGGGCTTAGGGTTTAAGGCTTAGGGTTTAGGGTTTAGGGATTTGAAGTTAGGGATTTCGTGGCCAAGAATGCCGGACAAACACTGCAAGCGGGGTAGCCGTCGGCTAAACACGACGACATGCGGGAGTTGCTTTAAAGTGAGGTTCCGATTCAACTACCTCTTAATGCAGGAACAAAGACCTTTGAACCATAATGTAGGGGCCTTCATAGTTGGAACAGGCTTTCTGGTATAAGTAAAATACGGAACCTAAGAAATAATATAGGTGATTATTTGGGCTCCTCATTCTATATCGGCCAGAACCTCAAAACGCGAACCCTGATCTTCCACAACCCCCCCATTGTGACACGGTCTGTCTGGCAGTGGGAGTGCCGCCAGGAGCTGTGCAGAAAGGGATGCGCGGCACAGACAGCATAGAGGCATATAGAGATCTCGACGCGTCTCGCAAAAATCGCTGTTTCAGGGTTTGTTTAGGGTTCGGCGTCAGCGCTTAGGGCCCAGAATAAGAGCACTGATGGCCTGTGGAGAGTTGAAGAGAGCAGACTGGGGGATTCTAGGGCTTTCCGACACCTCAACCGAGGGTTAGCGCCTATGTAGAACATATATGAACAAGGGAACTTAAGGTAAGCCTTTTGGTCGTTGCTAGTTCCCTAAGAGCACAACCCAAAGACGCACTCGCAAACTGTCCTGACTAGGCACAAACCCAAATTCAATCCCTGCTAAACCACCCACGCCGCTGCACATTCCAATTCTCAGCAAGGCCAAACCCAATTCCCATTAACTTAAACCCCTGATCCTGTGCACAAAACCCAGACAGTCAAGGCCCTAAGCCCTTTGAAGCATGGAGGACTCTGTAGTGCGCATGGTATGCTCACACAAAACGCGCGCAAACATAGCTCAGCAGTATTATTATAGGGGCCTTGATCGTCAGAATAAGGTTCTGAGACATGTTATAGCGCAACCCTAAACCCTAAACCCTAAACCCTAAACCTTAAAACTACATTAGGGAACCCGAAGAAATAACATTGGTGGTCTTTGGACCTCGGTATTTGTAACGATATGGAAAGTGTGAGGCTATCTTGTTGAGGTTGCATTGGCCCATAGGGGTCTTCAGTGGCTTTGGTACAAATGGGTTTAGGGTTTAGGCTCTGTACGAAGGCAATCAATGCTTTTTGCGGTGCGTCAGATTACACTTGATCTGGAGAGCAGCTTCCATTCCACAACCACATCAAGAAAAGCTCGACCTGTAGTATATAAGCAAAACAGGCGATCCTCCAAGGTGGAAGTTCTTCAATTGACTATGAGTGGTGAGTTGAACTGCTGAAAAAACCGCGCACATCCGCGCCGGAGGCCGTGAGCATCGTTCTGCTCACTGAGCACAGGACTGGGCGATGCGCTCCTCCGCGAGTTTTGGGATTCTTGGGTTTAAGGTTCAGGTTTAGGGCCTAGGGCTCGGGTTGTTTGGGGTTTAGGGTTTTAAAACCCAAAACCCCAAACCCTAAACCCTAAGACTTGGGTTGTTCAGGGCTTGAGGCTGCTAGGCAAGGCAGGCAGGGAGGCAGGCAGGCAGGGCTGCTTGGTTGGGCCCTTCACCCCCTCCAAAAACGACCGCCCAAACTGCAGCAACAAGGTTTGCGAAGGCTGAATCGAGTATGTCGTGTAGAATCATACACCTTCCGGATCGGTTTAGGGTCTAAGGATTAAGGCTTAAGGGTTTAAGGGTTTGATCCTGCAGGGCATTCCAACGTATTGTGGGACGGATGCTAAGCTTACCTCTGAGGTGGGAGGGGGGGGGCCTAAACCCTAAACCCTAAAACCTAAATCCTAAAACCTAAACCCTAAAGGGGGGGTGGTTGGTGTAGTGTTTGCGCGAACCGTCGACCTCAGTGGTCGAAGTAACCCCGGATCGCTGCATGGGCTTGGGGATTACAGTGGGGATCCTCTGTTGCTGCTTTTTACGACCCTGAACCCTAAACCCTAAACCCCAAACCCTAAAACCCTGAAGCCCTAAACCCTAAAACCCTAAAACCCTAAACCCCCAAACCCCTAAAGCCCTAATCCTTAGCAAGGCCATGAATCCGAGGTCTAAGCCCGGCGCCTCCAATTTGAAGAAGTGCTGCCTCTGGTCCTGAACATCCTGGGCCACTGCAAGCCATGGGTAAAGCTTGTGGGTATGGGGGACTTCTGGGACTTTTGTGGGGGTTTTTATGGTTCAGGAGGGAAGGGGCTTCAGGGTGCAGTGTCATGTTGTTTTGGTTTGAATGACTTCGCCGCTGTGAATAAGGGCCAAAATGGGGATCGCAACATGAACGCCTACAAAGGAACGGGGTGCAATGTAGAGGCCTGAATAATTGGAATAGGGTACTGGGGCTTATTAGAGTATACGGAAAACAAGGAACTCCCAAAAATAATGTGGGTAATTACTAAGGCCGACTACGGCCCCTATATTATTCATCAGGGGTCGAGGTACCGTACTACGAAGACAAAGGATCTCGTCGAGTGGGCTGACACCCAAGGATGGAATAAGGGTAGCTGACTTTTTGGCAGAGTGGAGTTTTTGTGGCTAGTAGTACCCCAGAAAGAAGTCCACACACACGCTCACCCTAAACCCTAAACCCTTAAACCCTAAACGGTCATCTTTTCCAGGGAGTGCCTTGAATCCAGAGTTCCCGTCCCCGTCTATCGCAGGAGTCCTCGGCACTAGCACGGGCGTCCTGAGGACCTTGCGCCCCTGGCGCAGTGCCGCCTTGCAGTCGTGGTTCTCGACGGTTCCTACCTTGGTACCCAGAGACTCCAAGACCCCTTAATTAAGGAATATACCTTAAACTTTATTAGGGATCCTACTATAATTTAAGGTATATTCCTTAATTAAGGGGTATTGGAGTCTCTGGGTTGGTAGTGTCGGCGATGAGTTGCCGGATCTTCACCAGGAGCTTGCGGATAGTCTGGATCGTGTCGTTGCAGGCGACAGCATGGTGAATTTGGATCTCTGCATAGCGAGTGACAATCCTTTGCCCGACGAGCTCTGGAAGAATTCGGTCCTGACCGCCATTTCGAAATACAATCCATGATCAAGCAACTTTGGAGAACTGTATCGACAGCATGGAGGGCAGGAGCAACGTACTGTGCATGTTGTGCAAGAGCACACCACCAGGGCCCACCACACTGTACTAAAAATCCTGTACACATTTCATAAAAAGCCTATAGAAATAATACTCCGGGAAACCCTAGAAAACCAGCACGAAACCCAAACTAGGTTACTAACAAATACGACTCTTCCCGAACAAACAACCTAAAAGCCGCTATATTCGATCACCCGAAACACATTTCTAACACCTTGAAAAGCCATTTTGAAACCCCGAAAGGCGCGTAGACAAACCCGACAAGTCCGTTTAAGACTGAAAAACCCTAAACCCTAAACCCAACGCCCTCCAACCCGTAACCCCAAACCCCAAACTCCAAACCCTAAACTCCAAACCCCCAAACTCCGAACCCTAAACCCCAAAACCCCAAACTCCGAACCCTAAGCCCTAAACCCTCAACCCCTCAACCCCTCAACCCCTAAACCCCTAAACTCGAGAACTCCAAAACCCTAAGCCTGGAAACTCCCTTAGCCGGGCCTTAGTCTCAACAGCGTAATGAGCTTGCAAGGTGGATCCCTGCCCAAGGGCTCCACATAGATTCAGGGCTTAGGCCTTAAACCCTAAACTCTAAACCCTGAAACCTATAGACCCCTAAACCCTAAACCCTAAACCCTAAACCCTAAATTAGGGTTTAAGGTTTCGGGCCAAGGTTTAGGGTTTATTGTCTGGGATTTAGGGGCTCAGCACTTGTTCTAAGGTGTCATACCGGATCTGTTTGGCGTCATGCAGGGCTTTTATAGAGGGCTTACCCCTAGTGCTGCATAGGCCCTAAACACGAAACCCGAAACCCTAAACCCCTCACCCCCAAACCCCTACCCCAAACCCGAAACCTCTAAACCCTAACCCTAAACCCGAAACCCCTAAACCCTAAACCTTCAACCCTATTCAATGTGCTGGTCGATCAGGTCTTATACTGAACCAATTCTTCGCGGTCCGTGTACTGGACTTCTCAAGACCTACATAGGCATTTCCTGGAGAATGCTGCTGCACATCTTCTTCAATCCGGACGATCTCCGACTGGAACAGCTCTGTGGCGAAGAGATCGTGTAGCAGCAGGACCGCTGTCAAAGATTTACCGACGCTTAGCTGGAATCACTTCTGAAGGGATGTCAATCGGCGAACTCTAGCTGAGAGCTCGTCTGAAGGCGCAGCGGGTGTAGTCGCTGATTTACCGGACTTTGTCCACTCTTCAGGAGGTGCCGTGACTGTCCGTCAAAGCGCGGGCCGAAGATACCCAGAGACTCCAATACCTTTTACTTAAGGAGTATACCTTAAATCTTATTAGGGATCCTACTACAATTTAAGGTATATTCCTTAACCCTAAACCCTAAACCCTAAACCCTTCTAGATCCTTTAAGGCCCCTATGATTTAAAGGTATATTCCTTAATTAAGGGGTATTGGAGTCTCTGGGTAGATGGCCCTAACCCCTAAAACCTAAACCCTAAACCCCAAACCCTAAACCCTAAACCCTAAACCCCAAACCCTAAACCCTGGTATTGGAGTCTCTGGGTACTGCTTCGCATGAAGTCCAGGATTTCCTGCGAGCCTGGAGGCTGCCCTTCCATGCGGAGGCCTTGTCGAAAAACCTCGCGGCTTAGGACTTAGGGATTAGGGTTTAGGGTTTAGGGTTTAGGGTTTAGGGTTTAGGGGTTTAGGATTTAGGGTTTAGGGTTTAGGGTTTAGGGTTTAGGGTTTAGGGTTCAGGGGTTAGGGTTTAGATTGGATCCCCCAGGACGGACCGTGCTGGCATACGGGGAACACCATCTACAGAGCTTCCACCTTTAAGGGCGAGTAAGATGTCTACCGCTATATATCACTACTCATCGCTTTTTTGCTTTCATTCCTGTGGCTACTGTGCGCATCCTGAGCAGTACCACTCTCAGCTCTTTCAATGCCAACCATGGGCCCAAACTGAATCGAAGTCCTGGACTCGCCCGGAAGATGAACTTGAGTGGATTCTGAAAGTTAGGCATCTTTATGATAAGGATGGTATTATGTAGGATTATCCTAAGTTGCTGTCCTGAGTCCTACATAGAACAGACCACCTGCATAGACGGAACATCCATCAAATCCATTGTCATCGACGAAAGGATCCACCAAACAAGCCCGAAACCGTTGAAGCCTGCTGCCCCTCTAGCTAGAGCCTCAGCTGCGAGAGAACAGCACCTGTCCCAAAACTGTAAACCCCACTGCGTCGAGCTCTGCCCTTCACTCGACGCCTGGGGTTCATTTCTAATTAGGGTTTAGAGTTTATGTTAGGGTTTTCAGCAAGGGTCTTGATATGGATCAAAAGCACCTTGCCAAACCCTATAACAAGTCCTACAAGAACCTGAGAACAGCCTACAAATCCTGTTACGTTAAACCTGCCAAAAGAAAGTGGCAACTCTTTGATTTCTAAAGCAAGCCTAAACCCTACACCCTAAACCCTGAAACCATATCGATCCTAAACCCAAATCCTGAACCTTAAACCCCCCATGAACCTTGCAGACTAAATCCTGAACCGTGACTCCCTATAAACCTTAACCTCTAATCCAAATCCCTGAACATTAAACCGGGGCAGGCCTAAGCCCACATCTTAAACCTTAAAGGCCAAATCCGCGAAGAAATGTTGAAGTCATAAATACCCAAAACTCTAACACGCCTCGTAGCGTCTCTGCATCCGCGACAGGAGACCTTAGGCACCCAACAAAGTGGCCAGGAGGGGGGGCAGCAGTATTTCCGTGCCTTAAGGTGAGCTCAAAAGGGGTGGTATAGGGGCCTTGCCACCTGCCATCGCGTTTCAAAGCATAACACAATATACATATGATAAGGAACCCTGATGTACAGTACTACTGACTACTAACATTTCGGCTTCTATATTAGGGTGCGGGGCTTAAGGGTTTAGTCCCTAAACCCTAAGCCCCCCTAAAGCCTAAACTCATTTAGGGCTATGAGTTTGAGGATTTGGGGTTGAGGGCTTTGTGGTCTCTACGGGCTTTGGGCTAGCATGGCTTGACTTGGAGTTCCCGAACTTGTGGGGGGTTTAGGGCTTAGGGTTCAGGGTTCAGGGTTTAGGGTTTGGGGCTTAGGGCTTAGGGGAGTCGATTCTGGCCTCTGATAGACGCTACAATACGCTTTGACTCTCGCTCGACCGAAAAAACTCAAAAGCTGGACACAAAGTGTGGGAAGTAAGGAGTTGATAGGGATCTGGCGATCACGGGTTTGGGGTTTAGGAGTTGCGGGTTAGGATGCTTCGGGTCTAGGGCGTTAGAGTTCCAGATTTTGGGTTCTGGGATCACGGTTTGTAGACTTTAGGGTTAGGGGGCTCAAGACCCCAAGCCCCACCCCCTATGAAGACCTGAAAATTCTTACTAATGCTGTTGATTGTCTCTTATCTTAAATACATACTACAGCTACATACCCAAATCAAGGTTGCTTATTACGAAGTATACTACACTTACTCTACCCCAAAACCCTATTCCCATCATTAAGGCCTTAAGCCCTAAGCCTAAACCCTAAACCCTTAAGCCCTAAACCCTAAACCCCAAAACCTTATTCAAGGCCGCAAGCCCTAAACCACAAATCCCAATTGCCAAGGCCGTAAACCCGAAGCCCCGAAACCCTCTTCTTTTAAGCGACCCTTAGGGTTTAGGGTTTAGGGTTTAGGGTTTATTTAGGGTTTAGGGTTTAGAGGCCTTTGAAGGATCCCAGTAAGGGAACCCTGTTCCAATTCTTAAGGCCCCTATATGATAGCATCCGTAACCCTCTAAACCCTAAGCCCCAAACCCTGAACCTTACCGGGTCCACGAGGAACCCGTGGAAAAGTACGGCCCCACCAGCAAACCTGAGGTGCAGCACTTACTGTTTGGGGTATATAACACTATAATTGTAATAAGGAACCTCCAAAAAAATATAGGTAATTATTAAGGCCTCTATGGTAGGTCAAAGCTTTAGTGTTCAGAAATGACGCCTTTCTGCTCCCCCAGTGCACCTTGTCGGGACCAGGCGTGCGGAGCAAAATGCCCTTGACGCAGGAACCAGCCAAGCAGCAGCATCAATGAAGGCATGTTGCCTTCGTGATGATACCGCAAGACAAACTGGTACACGTAACTCAGCAACTCGGGATTAGCCTGAGGAGGAAGCCAGCCACCGATCTGGCGATCACGCTGGGCCTGCTTTTCTGTAGTTGCTCCCAGCATCTTTCTCCACACCCCGGCACCGTGCGACATGCAAATGCAACCTCTCCAGAGACTCCAATACCGCTTAATTATGGAATATAACCTTAAATCATAGTAGGATCCTCAATAAGATTTAAAGTATATTCCTAAACCCTAAGCCCTAAACCCTTATAGATCCCTTTAAGGCCCCTATAGTTTAAGTGGTATTGGAGCCTCTGGGTCTGACCAGGGAAGCCAGGCCGCGGAGCTATGGCAGCATCGCTGCTCCATCAGAGCACGTCCATCCATTGCGGCAATGATGTAAGTGTAGCATTAAGGGTTTAGGGTTTAGGGTTTAGGGTTTAGGGTTTAGGGTTTAGGGTTTAGGGTTTAGGGTTTAGGGTTTAGGGTTTAGGGTTTAGGGACCAAACATGTGAACATCTTGTTTCTATGAGAACTGCTGTGAAGAACCATCTTGCTACTGTGCTAACTAGTGTGAAGACACGTGTTATTTAGACCCAGGGCTGGGCAGACGCATGCAAGCAGAAGGGGCCTTAGTTTCGCACACGACGAAAGTGTGAAGCAGTGCAGAAAGCCCCACAAATACCAGTGTAGTTAACGGATGCCTTTAACAAATTATGGAAATGTCATATAACAATTTTGCGGGGATAAGGTAATAGTCGGAAGCAAGGAAACACAGGTATTTTCGGAGGCTTCTGAAGCAAGCAAAGCAGCCCCGCCGAGCCCTAAACCCTAAACCCTAAACCATAAACCCTGAACCCACCCCTACTCCAAGTCTTAAGTCCCCTTGTTCTAGGACATGTTCAGGTGGGTAG
>CAJNDV010034682.1:5217-28959 GCA_905221635.1 Symbiodinium sp. CCMP2456 | reverse complement strand
ATCACCCGAACTCTTTGAGATTGTTTTCGTCCCAACAAAAACACACGATCAAGAATGGCACGTCGTGACCAGAACCCTACATCCTCAATCCCTGTGCCATTCTTTCACTCTCGGCTAACAGCCGGCAAGGAATAATTAGAATAAGGTTTGGGGTATGTGGTACTGTAATTATATAACAAGGACCCCCCCCAAACCCTATTCTAATTATGAAAGCCCCTAATGTGGAAGCCTACTATAGATCCCTCATAGGATCCTTTAAGGCTCCCTTTAAAGGAACCCTATTCTAATTCTCAAAGCTACAGTTATCATAAGGAACCCCCCAAAACCCTATTCTAATTATTAAGGCCCTTACGTTAAACACTAAGCTACAAGGCCAAGCCGCCGACACCGAAGACGGAGGAAGATGTCGCGCTGATCTCCGAAACCCTGAAGCACCCCGGATGCGACTAAGGGTTCAAGGTTTAGGGCTTGGGGCTTACAAAGGTTTAGGGTCTTGGGGTTAAGGTTTAGGGTTCGAAGCTTTTTGTGGAATTTTGCAAGGGCTTTAAGCGGGTTTCGCAGGGTTTAATTGCGGGGCTTCCAAGGCTGGCATTCAAGATTTCAGGTGCAGGGCATTGAGGGATTTGAGGTAAGGTTACTAGGGAATGTCAGCCCAGGGATATGAAGAGATTTAGCTACGGTGTGGGGTATGAAGGAGGTTGAGGTGTAGGGGTTCGATCTCTAAAGTTTACGGTTTTTGTGATTTGAAGATACAAGGTCCATTGGTCTAAGGTTTAGGCATTTGAGTGCTTTTGGGGTTTTGGCTTAGGGTCTGGGGTAAGGTTGAAGTTTCAGAATACATAGAGGTTGGGACGGGTGTTGGCCTCTAAGCCTGGATGTAGGGTTTGGGGGCTTGTGTTTTGTGTTCTACTCTTGCCGCTTGTTTGCTACTAATTCTCGCTTGGCTGAGCACTGGCATGCAAAGCTCCTTGCGCTTGGTGCCATTGCTACTACCCGGGAAATGGCCGAGGGCTTCATCAAGGCCTGAAGATTCCGGCCCCCGTCGTCGAGACAAAGCGAGAGAGTGAGCAAGTGGAGTCCACCACGTTTTACTTGGCTCTGGGAGATAAGTGTCAGAGTCGATTCTACGCAGCTGCAGTTCTCAATGACGGTCGACAGGAGATCATGCCGTGTCTGGCGAAGAACAGGACGAAATGGTATGGTGACCAGTACAAAGTGCACCTCGAGCGCTTTCTCGACGACCATCTGCAGTGTCGCCCCATCTTTTACGACCCAGACATCCCGTGTCGCATGTTTTTTCATCGTGGACACTAAACCCTAAACCCCTAAACCCTAAACCCTAAACCCTTTAACGTCCTTGCTCTGTTCTGAAAGCGAGGTGCCGGCTGGAGAAGGAGCCCAGGCAGACCAAAGCTGGCACGCCGCAAGAGCCGCAGCCACAGCAGGCGGCATGGGCCGCTGCAGGAGCTGTGTCCCAAAGGGTCCAAGTATTAATATGGTAGCTACTTTGTAGGTATTTGGGCTCCCAAAGTATATACTATAATATAACTTGGACCCTTTGGGTGTGGAACATGTCAGCTCCGGCGCTACGGCGCGCCGACCCGCCGGACTTCCTCAACCCAGAGAGCCCAATACCCCTTAACTAAGGAATATGGCTTAAATTATGAGGGGCTTCATATTAGGATTTAGGCTATATTCCTTAATCAAGGGGTATTGGGCTCTCTGGGAACCCCACGTTCATGGAGCAGCTCATGTTGTTGGCCTCGCAGGCGAAAGCGTTGGAGTTTAGGACTCAGTTTAGGGTTTGGGAGATTTGAGCGCTGAGGGCCTAGGCTTTAGGGTTTAATCAAGGGGAGTTTAGGGTTCCTAAACCCTAAACCCTAAACCCAAGGGATTCAGGGGCTGGCTTAGGTTAACATCGGGTCTAGGGGTTTGGGTTGTCTATTCCCACAGCGCACTTAAATCCCTAAGATAGGGGCTTTAGTAATTTGAATGGGTTTAGGGTTTAGGGTTTGGGGTATATTATACTAAAATCATCATGAGGAACCCCCCCGAAACCCTATTCTAATTATTAAGGCCCCACATCAAACCCTCAGCACCCTGAAGACACAAAACACCAAGCCATTCCCAAAGCCTCAACTCCACCCTAGGAGTCCGAAGCCGTAAAACCTTAGAGCCCTAGATTCTGAACCGAAAACCTAAATCCCTAAACCCTACAGTTTGTGGAATTGAAAACCCTTATACTAAACCCCTCAAGTAGCCCTGTAGAACCCCTTGAAGACCCATTAACGGAACCTTACCACACTAAACCCCAAACCCTCCAAGTATGAAGACCCCTATATATATATATATATATATGAGTTCTTCCTTTCAGGAGCAACGAGACCCTCGCTACGATGACGACCCTCGATGAGGCAAGACTCCGCCAGGGTTAGGGCTCCTTAAAGGGTTTAGGGTTTTAGGGTTTAGGAGTTAAGGGCTCCGTAGAGGCATACCCGAATCAAAAGCACTGACAAAACCCAGATTGGGGGATACTGTCTTATCGGTGTTTGGCATTTTTGCCTGAGGCGTCCAGAATACTAACATATAAGGGTTTCTCATGGTTCATCGGGCCTTGCGATTCGGGCCTTCAAGGCTGAAGGGGACTGAGGGCTCGGTAGGGAGTTTCGGTTTGGGGCTTTACTAGGGTTGGGGTTTAAGGGTTTAGGGTTTAGGGTTTAGGGTTTAGGGTACAGGATTCAGGGTTTAGGGTTTAGGGTTTAGGGTTCAGGGTTCAGGGTTTAGGGTTTAGGGTGTATAGGGTTCAGGGTCGTGTAGGCCTCCTCAAACCTCCGATGCAGCCCTTTCGTCTGAGCCGGCTCATCTCGAATGTACTTCTGCAGTGAAAAATCATTCGGAACCTTTCGGATCTTAGAAGCGTGTATATACACATATGTGCTCATACGGTGTGTGTGTGTGTGCAAATATATATATATATATATATATGCGTATGATGTACTGGAGTTATCTCAGGATTCTGAAGGATTTAAGAGCAATCCTCTAGGCTCTAAAAAAGTTTCCAGCTGGACGAAAAGACTTCTCAGCTTTCGAACCCCAAAAACCATCCCACCCAAGCCCCCGAGAATCCAAGTCTGATGAAAGCCCGTACTGGCTTCGGGCCTGGCCTAGAGTTTAGGGTTTAGGATCTAGGGCGGTTTAACTAGGTTTGGTGAAACGCTAGGCAGGCAAAGGGCTCAGAACCAAGAAAACCTGCCAAACGACCTGTGAAAGCCCTTTCGAAATCAGGCAGACGATCGAGGGAACCCGGCCTCGCGCTTACGCCTTCATCGGCGACCCCCACCGTCTGGGCATCCTCGTCAGTGGGATCAGCTTGGCTTCGCGCGCGCGCGCGCGCCCCGACGCGTGTGTGCACCTGTGTCCTTGGTGCATGCGCTCGCGTCAGCACGCAGAGTCAATTTTCGCATATTCGCGGGTTTGCTTTGAAGCTTGGGGTTCGCAGTGCCCACAGAGAAACAAACTTTGAAAGTTGCATCCTTCAGGTGCATCAAATCACGACATTGGGTTCAGTGATTTAGGAGCTAGATTGACCAGTGCCTGTTGCAAAAATCCTAAACCCTAAACCCTAAACCCGGTCATGAGATGTCAAGAGACACGGTATCCAGAGTCGGTCTCAGAGTCACAATTTACCAGGCTGGTTGAGGTGATCATGATTGAAGGTGTTTTTGCAATGATCATGCAGCTACCCCACAGTGATCATGTTGAAGGCGGTTGCAACTCCTTATGAGGAGCTTTAAGCGATCATTGCGAATTGTGACATGGATCGTTATCAGATGGCCGAAGTCAACACTTCGAAAACAAGGCTCGCACTTGAGAGCTCAACCTGGCCTTTGCAGAAAGCCTACTCAACTTAATCAAACACGAATAACGCGAACTATAAATGACTCGTGCCGCACTAGAAACCTGATATTTCATACTGGATCTCCATCTTTGACGATGCTTCAAGGAACGGCCGTTGTGGCATATTCGAAGCTTGATGCTGGAGAAGTAGATAACTTAATTTTTCAATCCGGCAAATGTGGACAATTATCACTTCTGGGAGCGTGCCGCGCAAGCGAGCTGGTCATGCTCCCGTTACTGGATTGCACTGTGTTTCTGAAAATACCCGAAGCTGTAAATACTAAACCTCTTATACTTTATACAGACTACACAATTATATTACCCCAGACTCTAGGACCCTGTACCAAACGAAAGCAGTAAACCCTAAACCCTAGACCCTATTATTCAGGAACTAGTGCTCGAACCTAAAACTAGATCCCTAAACCCTAAACCCTTTAAAACCCTGCTATTGGGGGACTGGGACCCTCCACGCTGCAGGGTTTAGGGTTTAGGGCTACATAATTACCAATGCGATCCCTTCTTCGTCCTGAGAAGTCCCCCTGACAAGTATAGGGTTTAGGGTTTAGGGTTTCGGGTCATGCCAACGCAGCAGTCTAATTTTGAAGGCCCCTGTGTGAGCGAGTCGTCTCCTTAGCCTTTCTGTTTTTGTAAAGGCTGTAGGACTTACTTTTTTGCATGGGTTTGAGATCACTAATACCACGATGCATCGACAATCGTCTTCTTGAAAACTCTACAAATAGAACCTAAACCCTCAACCTTAAACCCAAAACATCTAAACCTCAAGCTGTCTCCCGAAAGCCCAATACACTGAACCCTCACCCCCAATCCCTCGGCTTTGGACTAGACCCTGAACCCAAAACCCTGAACCCAAAACCCTGAACCCTAAACCCTGAACCCAAAACCCTGAACCCTAAACTACACTAAACCCTAAACCCTAAACCCTGATCCCTAAAGCCTAGACCCTGAAAACTCTGCGAACTCCGGCCTGGCATACACAGCACTTTCCACCCATTGCAGCGCCGCTTCGTCCGGAACCCACAGAGAACCCGAGGCAAGGTAACCAAGCACCAGGCCCCAAGATATAGAGGGAATAAGGAATCGGGCTTTGGTAGAACTATATTTAGGACCCCTACTTCCCCAAAAGTCCAGGGTGGCCTTTCCTTTCGTCCGTTAATGAAACCAGAGCTAGGGCAATTTAGGTGGGGAGTTGGCAAGTTGGACCGTCAGAGCACTGACATATAGACAAGATCTCAGCCAAAAGAGTCTATAAGACCCTAAACCCTAAACCCTAAACCGTAAATTCAAGGCCCCACTATGCCTCGTGCTCTTACGTTTCACAACCCCGGTCTGCGGAGCTGAGCCCAGTCGCTGGATCACGGGGCCGCTCCTGAAATGGCAACGAACGAGCATCTGCCGCCAGTAAGAGGCTCGGGGTTGAGGATTTAAGGCTTCAGTCAAGTCTTTTGGGTGTTAACCTAGCCGCCTTAGCATCAGAATTGAATAGGGGATCTATATTATATACTAAACCCTAAACCCTAAACCCTACTGTACCCACAAGGGGGGACCGTGAGTTTCGGGGTTCATGGCCTTGCGGGTGGGGCCTACGCTGGAGGGCCGGGATCCTGAAAACCTTCAAACCGAACTAGAGCGTGGCTTTAGGCTCCGGGGTTTAGGGTCTCGGATCTAGGGTTTATGGTTTAGGCTTTAGGGTTTAGGGTTTAGGGTCTCGGATCTACCTACAGTCTCCATTGTAGTTCCTTTTTGGGGTTACCCTGTAGGATCAATGGCTTAAACCAAAAAAGGAACTACAAGGGAGACTATAGGTAGAGTGTAGGGTCCAGCGTCTCGGCTTTAGGGTCTCGGGTCAAGGGTCAAGGCTTTATAGCGTCTCGGGTTTAGGGTTTTGGTAGAAGCCTGAAGTGAAAGTACTCCAAAATGCCCTAAAACCTTTCCCTAATTCTGATTCAAGTCCCTAAAACCTTACCTTAATTCTTATTCAGGTCCCTATGCTGGGTTGTCTGGGCGAAGCCCCGCCACTCGGCTCCCAAAAGAGTTTCATGAAAGCCTTCCATCTCTTGAGGCCTTAGGCTTCCTTGCATGTAATGTAGGGTTTAGGGTTTAGGGTTTAAGGGTTTAGGGTTTAGGGTTTAGGGTCTAGGGTTTAGGGTTTAGGGTTTATAGGGTTTAGGGTTTAGGGACCTTCATGCTTAGAATCAGGTTTTGGGGGGTTTATATATTTTGATTCTAGCATACTATACCCCAAAACCCTATTCTAATTATTAAGGATCCTATAGTAGTTAAAAAATTCTTACACCACGCCGAACCACAGAGAAGACGAAAAGGAGTCTGAACACTAAACCCTAGACCTAGACCCCGTAAACCTTAAGCGGTTTAGGGTTTAGGGTTCCCCAAAGGTTTAGGGTTTAGGGTTTAGGGTTCAGGGTTTAAGGTTTAGGGTTTAGGGTTTAAGGTGAGAAACCAGGGACCGGCAAGAAAGAAGTCAGCCAAGGAAGGGAGGGAAGCGCCCTGTCTGTCAACTTCGACCTCTCGCCATCCAGCTTGCCCTGCAGTCGCAAAGAAGCGGGGGTTTAGGGTTTAGGGTTTAGGGTTTAGGGTTTATGTAGGGGCCTTAATAGTTAGAATAGGGTTTTAGGGGCTCCTTGTTATATTAGTGTAAAATACACCAAAGCCCTATTCTAATTATTAAGGCCCCTATATTAAGATCATTGGGTTTTTGGTTTAGGGCCCAGGGAGCTCAGGGTTTGTTTGCAGTTTTGGGGGTAACGGGCGCACCGGTTTAACGGTTCGGGACTCACGGGTATTTGGGCGGATGTTGAGGATTTGATCGCTCAAGTGACTTGCAATTTAGATGGTTTCGGTACAGTCTGATGCATGTCTTGGTGTTGCCAGCTTCGAAATGAGCTTGGGTCTAGGTTTCAGGGAGGATGTCTCTTGCGAGGCAGCTACCGCCTTGACTAGATGCTGCCTGGTGCCCGGCATCTGACACCTTCCTGCCCAAAATCTTGTCAGCTCAACCCCAGATCCGGCTATCCGTAAGTGCGGCTGCGGAACCCGAATGACAGCGCCCCGAACCCAATGCACGATGTCCGAAATGCTTGGCTTAACCCCACTCTGGGCCACAAAAACCCGCGCGCCAAAGCTTCAAGACAAGCCATGAAACCAGTCACATTAACGACAGCAGCACTATCCCCAATACCGGACGAAGTACTCACAGAAAGGAAACGACAAGGATGTTCTACCATCGGGTGGAGTGTTTGCACATAGAGGCCCAAGTGGATAGGGCTCAGGGGCTTAAGGGTTTAGGGGTTTTGGGGCTTTGGGGTTTAGGGTTTAGGGGTTTAGGGGTTTAGGGTTTAGGGCTCAGGAGGAACTCTGGCTTTGGGGTGCGGGCAGACCCAGGAAACCCGCCAGGATAAAGGCACCCACAGCAGGATCAACAGCATTTTTGCGGGTTTCCTCGCCATGATGTACCCAGATCTTCCAACATCCCTTGGTTAAGGAATATACCTCAAACCATCACAATAATAATAATAGTAACAATAATAACAATAATAAGTTACCAAATATAATATAATATAGTAGCAATATTAGTAGTAGTAGTACCCCCAATACGAGCTGAGGCATACTCCCGAATGAAAGGATAGTGGAAGATGCGGGTCGGTGGCTTCGGCTACGGAGGCAGGGTCCGAGAGGAAGACGAGCTTGTCCAGCAACCCACAAGGGAAAAAGGCATCGACCAGGTCGAGGGCTTAGGGTTCTAGTATCATGACAACCTACCCGGGTTTAGGGTTTAGGGTTTAGGGCAAGCCCTAAACCTAGCATCCCTAACTCCGAAGGACGCGGAAGAAGGTTTTCGGGTTCTCTGGGTGCACGAAACCTTCCGAACTAGATAAACCCCAAACGGAAACGAATTCAACAGCGCATCATACAGGGGGCTTAATGATTTAAGCGGGGTTCTGGGGTACATCATACTACAGCTAGAATAAGAAACCCCCTAAAAAACAAAAATCGTATTGGTAACTGGTAACTATTCGGGCTTCTAAATTAGGCTAGTTCTCTAAATAAGGGACCCTTTTCCGGCCCCCTAGTGTAGTACGGCAACCCTTATAACAAGGACCCCAAAAGAGGACCCTAAATTAGATAACTCCTCACTAGGTGTTTGAGCCTGGAGGTTTTCTGAGAGGCGCTGGAAGTCATCGAAGTCCACCTGGACATACACGAGGTTAAACCCTAAACCCTAAACCCTGAACCCTAAACCCCGAACCCTAAACCCTAAACCGCTTCTCAATATGGTTACGGTTGAGGGTCAGGGTTTAGGGTTTAGCGTTCAAGGGTTTCGGGTGTAGGGTTTGGGGTTTGAACTTTAAAGTTTAGGATCTAAGGCTTTAGGGTGTAGGGCTTTGGGGTTTAGGGTTTAGGGTTTGGGGCTTAGGGTCTTGGGGTTTAGGGTTTGGGGTTTCGGCACCTGGAGCTCAAGGTTTACGGTGAGGGACATGTAGGGGCCTTGATAATTAGAATAGGGGTTTAGGGTTTAGGGTTTAGGGTTGAGGGTTTAGGGTTTAGGGTTTAGGGTTGAGGGTTTAGGGTTTACAGGACTTATATAGAGAAGACAAAATCCGTTCAGGAACCCTAAAACGGCAGAGTCTGCGGGCTTATGGTTTCCCACATCTTCCTAAATCCTTTAGTTTTCGGCATACTCCTTAAACCATGTTGGTGCTCCTAATAGAGCTACATTCCTTAATGATGGGATATTGGAAGATCTGGGTACCCGACGCTTAGGATATAAGGCTTATACGTAGTTTATTTAATCGAGTTCCTTTACCGGATTCGTTTGAAGGTCCTTTGTTCTCTAAGGGTAGCGCGAGGCTGGCTACAATGGCTTCTCCAAGAGAGTAGCAAAACGTAAAACCTAAACCCTAAACACCCCTAACCCTAAAATCCCCTACACCCAAAAATCCCCTAAACCTTAAACCCTACACCCGAAAAACCCAAACCCTAAACCTTGAGAAACCCAAACCTTAAGAAACCCTAAGCCTCAAAAAGCCCTAAACCCTAAAAAAATCCTAAAACCCGAAGATACCCTAAGCCCTAAACCCCAGAAACCCCTCAACCCTAAACCTTCAAAACCCCTAAATCCTTAACCTGGGGTCTGGGGCAGTTTGGGGTGCGGAGGCTGCTGGGCTGAGGGCCTAGAAGCTTTCTAAGTCGGCATGAGCACGGTTTAGGGTTTAGGGTTTAGGGTTTAGGGTTTAGGGTTTAGGGTTTAGGGATTTCCAAATGCTTCCGCCAGGTTTGCAGCCGCCTGGAGTCTACTTAGAGGCCCAGGGGACTTAGTAAGTCGGTTATAAGTATGGTTATACTTGGGGTAACTCCATTTAGGGTGCTTACAACTTATAACCTACTTACTAAGTCCCCTGGGCCTCCAAGTAGTAGCTCGCTTGTCTGCTGTTCCAGCCACTCGATGCCGTCGCAGAGAGGTAGAATGCGCTGGAAAACCGCATGTAGCGACTCCACCGCGGTATCCGCTGCTTCGGCGGTAACTCTGCCCAGAGACACTTCTGGCACCAATTCGTACACTTGGCGCAGTGCCGCGGCGGCCTCCGGAAGAAGCTTTTGCAGGTATGATTCGAGTGCGTGAATTTGGGTTTCGGGTGGCCCCATGCTCGTCTGGCCTGCACACAGTCTGTGTTGTTGGCAGCCATATTGGTCTCGTGATGTGACTTGGATCGAAAGCTGCGGTGTGGTAGTCGTGCTCCACCAAAACCCTGAACCCTAAACCCCAAACTCAGAAGTATCCTACAACCCTATAGCCCTATGTAAACCCTAAACTCAGAAGTACCCGAAAACCCTAAACCCTAAACCCTGAACTCATAAGTACCCTAAAACCCTAAACCCTAGGCTCCTCTAGGACCCTAGAGGCCGGAAGAAGAAGCCAAAAGCCGACCTCGTCCTTCAGGAATCCGGAGGCCTTGCAAGAAAGGGTGGTTTGGGTTCAGGGTTCAGGGTTTAGGGTTTAGGCGTTAGGCTTTGGGGTGGTTTGGTTCAGGGTTTAGGGTCTAGGGTTTCGGGATTAGGCCTTCGGCTTTAGGGTTTAGGGTTTAGGGCCTTGCAAGAAAGGGTGGTGTGGGTTTCAGATTCGGGGATGATAAGGGTAGCTTTCTGAATTTCGGGCCCCTTTTGAGGGTCCTGTTTATAAGGGTGCCGTACTGTAGTGGGGACTTAAAAAGGGATCCTGATTTAGAAAACTACCCAATAGGGCTCAGGGTTTAGAGTCAGTTTAGGCTTAGGGTGTGGCCGGTTTGTGGCCTCGGGGAGCAGGCGAGGAGTGGGGAAGGGTTCTGAATTATGGTATTTATGCGGCCTGACAAAGCAAGAAGAGTTTGAAAAACCCTAAACCCCTAAACCCTAAACCCTGAACCCTAAACCCTAAACCCTAAACCCGGAAAAGGAAGGGGATCCGTAGGTTCATGGCTTGGGATGGAAACCCTCAGCCGCTATCTGACGGCTGCCCACTTGGAGGTCATCCTCAGCAGGCTGCCATGCAACGAAGCAAGCAGAAGAAGTGCTGAAGGACATGGGTAGTTGTCAAAATTATGGTCCCTTTTGGGGTCCCCTAAATAATAGATGCCGTATTATAATAAGGACCCAAAAAGGGACCATAATTTTGACAACCACCCACGTGGATATCCATCGTCTCCAGAAAAACCCAGAAGCCCCAAAGCCCCTCAATCAAGAAATCGACCTGAAATCGAATCTGAAATCCTAAACCTAAACCCTAAACCCTAAACCCTAAACCCTAAACCCTAAACCCTAAACCCTAAACCCTAAACCCTAAACCCTAAACCCTAAACCCTATGATTATGCAGGGGCTCTTTGGGCTCCGGGTCTACCCGGAGCCGGCCTGTCTCGTCTTTCGAAGCTTCACGGGCTCAGGGTTTAGGGTTTAGGGTTTAGGGTTTAGGATTTAGGATTCAACCCTCTGAGCCCTAAAAGCCCTAAACCCTAAACCCCTAAACCCCTAAACCCTGGCCCCTATACCCTGATATTCAGGGTTTAAGGTTTGGGGTTCGGATGTTAGGGTGGCGCTTCGGGGCTTGACGGCTCGGGATTGTGGGCTGAGGCTTTGGGCTTAGTGTTTAGGGCTTTTAAGGTTTAGGGTTTAGGGCTCAGGGTTTAGGGTACCCTAAACCCTAAACCCCTAAACCCCTAAACGTATAAGGTTTAGGGCTTAGGCTGTGGGCTTCATGACTTGATCGAACCCGACAGCATATCAAGAAGGGGGGCCTGAGCCTAAACCCTACACCCTAAACCCTACGCCTTCACTCCCAACCCTTATGCAATAAACCCTGAACCCAAACCGCAACCCGTAGACTGCAAAACGCCTAAACTAAACCTTAAATCCACATGCCTCATGTAGAGGCCTTAATAATTTGAATAGGGTTTAGGGTTTAGGAAAGCTAATGTCGGGGCCTTAATAATTAGAATACGGCTTTGGGGTATATTCCGTATACTATCGTTATAATAATCACCCCCCACCCAAAAAAAAACAACAAGCATTGGAAATTATGTGCTAAACCCCAAATCCTAAACCCTAAACCCTAAAGTTATATAGAGTTATATACAAGTGAACTCGAGTTCGCAGGCGGATCTAAGGGACCAAAACAGCACCTAAACAAGAGCCACAAGCGTTTAGGGTTTAGTGTTACGCGTTTAGGGTTTAGGGTTTAGGGTTCTAGGATATCCCATAACCCTCACTTTAAGTAAGCCAAGAGGCTAGGCATATCCCGAACGAAAGTGCATGTTTGGGTGCATTTTTGGGGTTCCTGACTGATGCCGCGAAAGAGAAACCGGCTTAGTGGTTACGGGACTTTTTTTGAGAAAGGGTTTAAGGTTTAGGGTTTAAGGTTTAGGGTTTAGGGTTTAGGGTATAGGGTCTCAGGTTTCGGAGTAAGGGTTTTCTCAGGGTGTAGGCTTTAGGGTTCAGGGTTTTACAGGGGATGTAGGATTTGGGATTTAGGATTTTAAAAAGGCTTTCTAAGGGTTGAGAGGTAAGGCTTTGCAAGAGTGCAGGGGTTAGGGTTTAAGGTGCCACAAGGATTTCGGGTTAGAGTTGTGTTCGGGAGTAGGGTTCAGGGTGTAGTGAGGGTCGAGGGATTACGGTTGTAATTTTTCTGTTGCATCTTCCTCCCTGAGCTCTGAACATCGGCCTTTTTGCTGACACTGCTGCTGTCTTTTTGGTGATGCGGCTTGCCTGTCAAGCCCCAAACTCTGCAAAAGGCTTCGTGGCTCCGGATATCGTGTAGCGTCGCCAGGAGAGCGGGGAAACGGGGGTCGTGATTAACCGGGGACATCTCTCAGAACCTACCCCAGAACACCCCTAGCTGACCCGTGAGCTTGCCGTTCATTCACTGTAGAGGCGTCAAAAAAACTGTTGATGATATAAATCCCGCATTACCTTAAGGACCCTAAACTATGGGAATTCTGGCATATTCCCTGTTATGGGTAATGCAGGATTTAGATCGCTAAACCCTTATGCCTGAACCCTAAACCCTTTAGATCATCAACCGAAGGAACAAAGTTCGCAAACAACCCCCAGGTGCTCCCCCGGCTAGGTCCGACGCCGCAGCTCCTATTGGACCTAATCCCTAAACCCTGAGGGTTTAGGGTTTGGATTCAGGGTTGAGGGACTTAAACCCTAAACCCTAAACCCTATCCCTAACCCTCCAGGTGCCGACTACATGGGGTACTAGAACCCCAAAAACCTTATATAGTAGGTACCTGGAGGGTTCGGGTATGTTCCATGGTCTTAATCGGGTTCAAGCATCTGAGAGTTCAGGGCTCAAAGCTTTATTTGAAAAGAAGTTTAGGGTACCCTAAACCCTAAACCCTAAACCCTATATAGGGCTGCCGCGCCGCACAGGTGCAGGTGCCTCGGACCGCACCACTGTGCCAGTGGATAAAGGCGGAGCAGTTGCCGCCGAGATCCGAAATCAAAAGAACCCCCAACCCTAATACAGGGGCCTTACTTATTTTGAATAGGGTCTTGGGGTATATTATACTATAATGTATTTATAAGGAGCCCCAGAATAGTGTAGGTAATAATTTAGGTCCCGAATTTAGACCATAATACACCCTGAACCTTAAATGCTAAACCCTAAAGCCCAGAAAACCCTACATGCTAAACCCCAAAGCCCAGAAAACGCTAAATGCTAAAGCCTAAAACCCAGAAGCCATATCGGGCGAAGTGTTCGAAACCCGGATGCCAATAAGGAGCGCTGGTCTGCAAATCCGTAAAGCCGTAAGCCCCCAACGCTGAACCCTAAGTTTGAAAACTGCTCAAATCCCGAAACCACTAAAATAGAAGCCTTAAGAAGTCGAATAGAGCTTTGCGGTATATCATCTATATTTACAAAAGGTAACCCTGAGGAACAACATGGGAAATTATTCAGGTCCCTATATTGAGTTCGACGTAAAGTAGCGGCCTCAATGATCCCAACAGGGTTCGGGGGTATATTATACTGTACGTACACAAGGGAACCCACAAGATAGTGTTCCTAATTGTTCAGTGGAGACGAGCTATCCCTCAATAAGCCTTCTATGCTTCAGTAAGCCTCAATAGCCTTTGCCTATGCGTGACCTACAGGAACGACAGATCTGAAACTGCAAATGATTCTGTCATGTGAGTTTCACACTACCCGGACACCAATAAAGTATCATGGCTGATGGGCAAACTTTACGCAAGGACCACTGACAAACAAAAACCCTCGGATATTTATCACTCCGTAGACAACAAGCCCCTCAACCTAAACCCCAAGCCCTAAGCCTAACCCGCAACTCTAAACCCTTACCGGCGGTTGCAAATAGGCTATAGTCATAGAATACTATACCCCAAAACCCTGTTCTAATCATTAAGGCTTCTACATTAGATAGAACTCAATATAGGGGCTTGAACAAGCTCTATTCCTCGGGGTTTCTTGAATTTTTAATTCAGAACGCAATATCACATACTCACATACTCAAAATCCTGTTCTAATTTATTCAGGCCCATACCCTAAACCCTAAACCCTAATCCCTAATCCCTAATCCCTAAACCCTAAATGGAACCCAATGTTCGGATGCCGCGGCGAAAAACCAACGATTTTGAAACGACGCCAAAAGACATCGGACATGGCCTTCGCCTGGTGTCGGCGCACTCTTGTGTAGCGTCTTATGGTTTAGGGTTTAGGGTTTAGGGTTCAGGGTTTAGGGTTTAGGGTTTAGGGTCTAGGATTCTCCTAAACCCTAAACCCTAGACTTGGAAGTAACCAGGGAGAAAAAATGTAAACGTCTATGTCATAATGATTCCTTCAAGGAACAAGACCAACAAGGCATTAAAGCATGGTGCCCCAACAGCCAGGATTTGAATTCAGGGTTTCCGGAAACCCAAAACCCAAAGCCCTACACCCGAAACCACATTGTCCAGGGTGCCGAGGTGTCATAACTCCTCACGATCTTCGGAGTGATCGCCATTGGGATTCAGGCTTGAAAAGTCCAAAGCGCGAAGATACGTGTTCCTGAACTTACCATTACAGCTGTTGTTTACAGGTTCACCCGATACTGCTGTGTAATTTTTCCACACATGTTGCATGCTTGCCCTTCGCCTCACCCCTGGCTATCATTTTCGGTACTGAAACCATCATGGCCAGACTCAGCTCAGGATTTGTGGTTTAGGGTGAGAATATATAGTTTGGGGTTTAGTGTTCAGGTTTTGGGGTTCAGGCTGTCTTAGGGCTCGGACCAGGCATGGCGCCATCAGAGAACGTTTGTCTCCGGGACGTCCGATGGCTGTTTGCTCTCGTCGATGCTGGGAAAGGTGCCTGCACTCCCCAATAGGCCTCAAGTCTACCAAGCTCTTCTGAACCTTATACTACCCCTTAGTACCCCTTTAAAATAAGACCCCTTCAAGTATAGCCCCCCAAGAGATCAGATCTCGAAGCGCCTAGGCCCCTCGAAACACCAGGGGTCGTGGATTTCAGAATGCATTGACTCTCTGACTCTGAGACAAAGAGACATAATACGGTTTAGGGTTTTATGGTTTAGGGCTTTAGGGTGAAGTGTTTCGAGTGTAGGGTTTAGGGTTTAGGGTCTTAAACAATTTTCCGGAGTTTTGGGGCACTGCAGGCTATAAAAAGCGGGTGCGTCGAACGCACCGAAACGAAACCTTCTGTCGAACTTAGGTGTGAGTTGCCTTTGCAGGCGGCAGCGGTCTTGATACTAATCCTAACCCCTAAACCCTAAATCCTAAACCCTAAACCCTTAAACCCTATAAACCCTGAAAACCTAAACCGCTAAGCCCTCAACCCTAAACCCTAAACCCTAAACCCTTGAAATTTCAAAAAGATCAGGCTTTTCATCCTCGGCTCGGAGGAGTTAAGGCCCTAAACCCTAAATCCTAAACCCTAAACCCTAAACCCTAAACCCTAAACCCTAAACCCTTGAAATGCTAAAAACCGTCTTTTCACTGGGAACCTGAGGAGGTCGGTCATATGGGTAGTCCTCTAAATTAGGGTTTAGGGTTTAGGGTTTAGGGTTTAGGGTTTAGGGTTTAGGGCTTCGGGTTTAGGGTTTAGGGCTTAAGGTTTAGGATTTAATAGGGTGGTTTCGTGCTCAGGGCTTAGGGTTTAGGAGCCTTAATGACTCGAATCGGATCAGTCAGGGCTCCCTAATCGAGTTAAATCAAAAACCCTAAGCTGTAAAAGCTAAAGCCCCTATAAAGGATCCCTTAAAGGAATCCCCATAGTGATCATAGTGCCTCAAGCAGATCCGCATCTGACTATGAGGGTTGAGGGTGTAGGGTTTGGGGTAGGTATGTACTTGCGCATCGCAACCGGCACAGTGCGCCAAGGAAACCCATCTGGGGTTCAGACCATCACCTTAAACCCCTAAGCCCTGAACCCTGAATGGGTTTAGGGTTTAGGGTTTAGGGCCCTGAACCCTAAACCTTGACCCCTAATTAAACCCTACACCCAAGGCCTTTAACCCCGAAACCCCAAAGGTCGAATCCACAAACCCTTCCAGGCTGAATGCGAAGATCCGGCAAAGAGGCCCTACTTTTGGGAGAACGCGACGGTTTAGGGCTCGGGGGTTTCGGAAACCCTAAACCCTAAACCCTAAACCCTAAACCCTAAACCCTAAACCCTAAAGTTCGGGGATGTCGGCTGCCACGGTTTAGGGTTTGGGGATCGGGGACGGCGTCGGGCTTCTTTCGGTTTAAGGCATCGACACAGGTATTAAACCCTAAACCCTAAACCCTAAACTCCCTAAACCCTAAACTCCCTAAACCCTAAACCCTAAACCCTAAACTCCCTAAACCCTAAACCCCTAAACCCTAAACCGAGTATGAATAATCCAGCCGAAACCCTCAAAAAGTGGCCGAAACCCCGTAGAAACCCGCCGAGCTCATGGGGACAACCCGCAGGAGCTGCAGCTCCGAAAGCAGAACCCCGGCCAAGCCCTAAACCCGAAATGCTTTTACCCCGAAACCCTGAACCCTAAACCTTCAGGGGTTTAGGGTTTAGGGTTTAGGGTTTAGGGTTTAGGGTTTAGGGTTTAGGGTTTAGGAATCCGAGAACCTAAACCCTAAACCCTGAACCCTCAACGAACGTCGTGCCTCTCCATGGCTTATGCCCGAAGCCTCATGACGAACACAAAAAGACAGCCGCTGCCAAGCCCACGATGACGGGAAAAATCCCCAGAGACGCCAAACCAAAGCGGCGAAGGAACATGCCGCTCATCAGATTTAGAAGATGATATAACCCCCCCTAAACCCTAAACCCTAAACCCTAAACCCTAAACCCCTAAACCCTAAACCTTAATCAAAGGAGTCCTGGAGTCTCTGGGTACGGACGTTCCGGGAAGTCCGGCCGTGGCCGGCAGTCCCAAACCGGAGAACAGGATTGGAGTTGCACAGGATCGGGCGCAGCCGTCGGCTTTCGCACCATGGCCCGAGACCCCAGATCTTATATGGGCTTTAGTGTGTAGGGTTTAGGGTTTAGGATTTAGGGTTTAGGGCTTAGGGCTTAGGCTTTAGGGCTTAGGGTTGCAGGTATGCCAAGTATGCATGAGACATGTCTGCCAGGGCTCACACCCTATTGAGCCTTTGCACTGCCACAACAAGACATCTTGAGCAGGACAGCTGTAACCGTAATCATAATAGCCGCGAGCGGCAAAGCATAAACAGTCTGGCGATGGATGCGAGAATCATTTGCGGCTGGACAGTATGCCGCGCCTACGCAGCACAAAGATGGGAATTCTTCCCACCGTCATATCAACCACCGTAAACCCTAAACCAGCGTGAGGCTTGAGCCCTGGAGTATGCTTGTTGCTTTAAGATCAAGCTGACAAAAAGGGAATGAGGAAGATCAGTACGATTTCTGGGCTTTGAAGTAACCAGGGAGAAAAACGTATAGACTTGTATTTCATAATGGTATGGTACTCCAAAGCCCAGATTTTGTGTTCAGGGAGACGGGGACTGGAGGGTTCAAGGTTTTGGGTGTTCCGGGTGTTTCGGATGGATTAGCTTCAACCTAGGGGTGCCCTGTTTGGTGGTCCTTGCACCGAGGATCTTCTTTCTTAGGCTCTACCAGTGGGTCTCCTTATCCCTAAACCCTAAACCCTAAACCCTAAACCCTATTTAGTAGAGGCCCCGGTCCTGCCTCGACAGTAGCAGCCCTTCATTTGACGGCTTGGTGAAGGAACCACGAGGCCCCGAAAGACAGGAGCCGTAACCTCTACATAGATATGGGTAGTTGTCAAAATTATGGTCCCTTTTGGGGTGCCCTAAATAATAGGTGCCGTATTGTAATAAGGATCCAAAAAGGGACCATAATTTTGACAACCACCCATATAGTATATACTCTACCGCAAAACAGGAGCCGTAGTCTCTACATAGATATAGTATATAGTCTACCGCAACACCCAAGTCTTGATATTGAAGCCCCTGTATGTGACCGCAATACCCGAGAAGGCCATACTTGCTCAAATGCTTCAAGGTTCCAGCCTTTCCAGACTCAGGCTAAGCGATGTAGCCGATCTACCTCCAACCCTAAACCCTAAACCCTAAACCCTAAACCCTAAACCCTAAACCCTAAACCCCTCTGGGAGTTCAGGCTGATCCTGCGCTGTGCGGTGCAAGAACGAAGATTATGCACGGCCCAGCTGTTCATGCCAACGGCAACAGGCTCTCAACCTCTAGCCGTGTGAGGTGTCAAGAACAGCTTGGGCTTTCTGGAGCAGGAAAGCAGCCAAGCCAGAATCAAGCTGTCAGAAGCGATATGGGTAGCTGTCAAAATTATGGTCCCTGTTGGGGTACCCTAAATAATCGGTGCCGTATTATAATAAAAAGGGACCATAATTTGGACAACCACCCATATGCAGAAACCTCGCCAGCGAACCTGGAAGGATGGTGATCGACTCAGGGCTTTCGACATGCTTTCTGGAATTAGCAAACAACCTGTGCTCGTCTTTGCTTCTGAGGACGAACTATACCTGAAAATGAAAGAAAGATTCAGCTGTGTAAACCCGAACTGCTTTGTAAGAAGACCCCGAAACCCTGAAAGCTTTATACCTTGCTTTCATTGACAGCTCCAGAACGCCGACGGCCTTGCAGGTCAAGAGAAGCAGGCTCCCTTGAAAGGTGTGTTGATACACCGATTTTGAGATACCGCTCTTCTTGGGAAAAGATATCGCTCGAGCGAAAAATCTTGTGTGCACTCTAAGCAGTCAGATCGCCAATACCTTTATGCAGCCCACGGCGCTAATCTGAAGAAGATACCCCGGTAGCCTGCCCTTGTAAACCCTCAACCCCTAAACCCTTAAACCCTAAACCCTTAAACCCTAAACCCTAAATCCCCAAACCGCTAAACCCTAAACCCTAAATCCCTAAACCCTAAACCCTAAACCCTAAACCCCTACACCCCTACACCCCTACACCCCTACACCCCTACACCAGTACACCCCTACACCAGTACACCCCTACACCCCTAAACCCCTAAACCCGAAACCCTAAACCCAACCCCACGAGACGAAACCTGCAGATGCGAGAACAGCAACCGCTAAACCGGGGGGCGCAGGTTGCTGAAGTATAAAACGTACCCCCACAACCTATTCTGATTAAGGCCCTGGTAGCTCCAAGCTCTACCAGGCGACCAGATCAACACTGGGGCCTGAGCTACTCCATTTGCAATTCCACTTATAGTGTTTTTATGTAGGCACGTGCGTCCTGAGAATAGGGCTTCGGGTTTTTCATACTATAACTACAATAGTAGGAACCCTTGGGGAGTAGGGTGGAACCAAACAACGAGTTCTTGAAGATTCTGCAGCAAGCTGCAGCGGCTGCCCAGGCTTCTGGCGTTCATTCTAGCTGCCGGAGGCACAGAAAAGAAACTGCGACCCACTGGGAGAGACAAGAAAGATCTGGAACAAACCCCTGCGTAATCTAGGGGCCTACATCATTCCCAAAAGCATTTTGAGCGTTCCTTATTATATCTATAGTACACTATACCCCAAAAAACTCTATTCTAATCATTAAGGCCCCTACATTAACCGAATCCCTTGCCTCTTCCAACTTCACGGGTTCCGTGGTGGTCGGCGGAGGCAGGGCAAGCTTCTGCTCGCCGAGAAACAGAACGGACGAAGTATCGAGAACGGATTACCCTCCACCCTAGACCCTAAACCCTAAACCCTAAACCCTGAACCCTGAACCCTGAACCCTGAACCCTGAACCCTAAACCCTAAATCCTACTTTCCGAGCCCAAGAAGCCTCCTTTCTTCAAGTCTAAAGCCTCGGCCCTAAAGCCCTAAAACCTAAAAGCCCCAACCCTGAACCCTGAACTCTAAACCCTCAACCCTTAAGCGTCAAACCCGAAACCAAAAACCCCTAGCAAAACTCTCAACCCTCAACCCTATCTATAAACGCCCCAAAAGTAGGTGAAATAATGGCCCTTAAAACCCCTCTTAAAACGTCCAGGGGAGGGTAATGGGATCCATGGCTCACACCGTTGCTGTGGCCATGGTCTCAGTTGGACGGACTGTTGGGCCGATCCAGGCGCACGTCCGAATTCACCCGAGCCAGTCTCTGAGATGAGCCTTGAAGTGACCGGTGTCTCCGAACGGTTTAGGGTTCTGGGTTTAGGGGTTTTGGGGCTTTGGGTTCTAGGGCTTTAGGGCTTTAGGGTTTTAGGGTTTTAGGGTCTTAGGGTTTTAGGGTTTAAGGTTTAGGGTTTAGGATTCGAGCTAGAGTAGAGCGTTCAGCGCATAATGACCTGCATTGTGCCTATCTGTTGCGATGGGCATGCGCTTGTTGTCATGATCATCGGATGGCCATCCCTTCCTGGCTCACACATTCGGACACTTAGGAGCAAGAGATGCCATCGCGAGAAGACATGCAGCAAGAACCTCGTTATGACACCTTCAGCAATGGGGCTTCCAACTTATCATGTCAGGTCGAGTGTCTAGGAGGGAGTGCAGGGCGGTCCTTCCTATGCCTACGCTGTTGCGCCGCTTCGGCCTCGAAGTGTGGACCCTGGTAGGATCTGCCAGCTAGACACCCCGAAAACACGAAACGCCGGTGGCTAAAAAGAGTTGCATCACTTCGTTTCTATCTCGCCTCCAAGCGAGCTGAGTATCCACAATTTGTGGCAGCGCATTTCTGCTGGGTCAAAGTTGTATTGTCCTCCTGTCCTCCACGCACGACCCCCCGACCCCAACCAAACCCTAAACCCTAAACCCTAAACCCTAAACCCTAACCCCCGTGTCAGTCAGCTCCTTGGGCCGACAGACCTGTTTGCACATAGGCAAGCAGGCCCACAGACGAAGAAGCATGTTAAAACATGCCTAGACAAAGAAGCAAACCGGAAGAAGGCAAAGCGCACAAAGACAAGGTGTGCGTCTGTTTGCTGCTTAAACATGTATGTACTGTACCTTCGCACATCTGTATATATATATATATAATGTACATCAACATATATATATAGAGAGAGAGAGAGACCTCTTCACATACACATGTACGTGTAGGTATGTAATTACACATACATATGCTGCCTCAGTATCTGTGAAAGCACATGTTTACTTACTTGCTGGCGCCCCACTACTTACCTGCAGACTTCCTTGCTCACTTAAGCCCTTAGCTATGTATTTACGTGTTGACTCGTCCGTTCATCCGTTCCTTCGTGCGTCTACTCTTGTGTTGATTCAATGAGGCTCACAAAACGGAAACTGTTCTGCATGTCTTCGAATGTCTGTTCATACAGAAACTGGCAGACCATTGAGAATTAATTCTTGCAGGTCCCCGGGCGTACTTCCGGGAAGGCGCATAACGGAGCGTTTTGATCCTGCGCATTGCAGGTATTCCCAAAGAGTGAGTTACAACCTGGAGTGACAACCCAAAGCTTTGAAACATGCACCCAGCAGTGCTGCTTTCACAACAGCATTTAAGGTTTGGGGTTACAATAGCAGTGTGCAGCAATCGTTTTTGGTTTCGGGCGGGCACCACGGCAAAGTCCCATGAAGTGCTGCAGCAACAACGATGACGACACTACCAGCAACGACAGCGATGACAACGGCACCACACCCCAGCATTACCGACGCCGCAAAAGCAACTGACCATGTCCAGCCAAGTCAAACCAGCGACGCACTGACATTACTCACATATGCCTTGCGGGTGGCTCAACACGGAAGACATGTGACCAACACCTGAGAAGTCAGCAAGATAGCAAGCCCCGCCCCGAAGCCGTTCCCTAAACCCTAAACTCTAAACCCTAAACTGACCCTAAACCCCTAAACCCCTAAACCCCTAAACCCGGAACCCCTAAAACCTAAGCCCTAAACCCTCAACCCGTAAGCCTTACACCCTGACCCGGCGGGGTTAGGGTCTAGGGTTTTGGGTTCAGGACCCTCAACCCTAAACCCCAAACCCTAAACCCAATCCCCTCAACCCTACACCCTAGCCTTAAACCCTAAACCTTAAACCCTGAACCCTAACCCCTAAACCCTAAACCCCCGTCCTTTTCTGCTGTCCTCCGTGTTTGTCGGGCTCAAGCTCGCCCTGGTCGATGCCTGGCACTTTCGGGTTGAGGGCAGCTCTTCCAAGATCCCTTTCTTCAAAATCCTGGCAATGTAAGGCATAATATAGGGTTTTGGGGTTTAGGGCTTAGGGTTTAGGGGTTTGGGGTTAAGGCTTTAGGGTTTGGGGTTTTAAATCCTGGCAGTGTAATTCATATAGGGGCCTTAATAATTAGAAGAGGGTTTTGGGGGTTCCTTTCAAGGGTTCCTGGAAGAGTGCTATATGGGCTACTATAAGGGCTTTATAAGATAGGGGCCTTAATGATTGGAATAGGGTTTTGGGGCCCATTATACTGTATTTAAAATAAGGAACTTTCATTCTAGTATTGCTAATTGTTTAAACTCCTATATTACGACTGGTGATATAAATCCTGCATTACCCATAATCAGGAATATATCATAATTCCCGTTGTCCAGGGTCCTTAAGGCAATGCTGGTTTATACCGTATGATAAGCAACCCCAAGGAATAATCCTGCTCATTGTTCAGGCCTTGTATCAAGTTCATAGTTTACGGCTTCTGAAGTTGTGGTGGTGTCCTTCAGTTCAGGCCTGACTTCTGTGGCTTTGAAACTTTGGCCTCGCGGCTTAAGCTTGAGATGTAGATTCAAAGTGCTCTG
This sequence comes from Symbiodinium sp. CCMP2456, assembly GCA_905221635.1. Taxonomy (NCBI): domain Eukaryota; class Dinophyceae; order Suessiales; family Symbiodiniaceae; genus Symbiodinium; species Symbiodinium sp. CCMP2456. Next base: position 6,324 of record CAJNDV010034682.1, on the reverse strand, counting down.
AAACTGGATGCAAACGGGAAAGCAAACTCTAACCCTCAACCCTGAACCTTGATCCCCAAGCCGCAAAAACCATAAACCCCAAAACCATCTGCACCCTAAACCACTGACAAAAAACTAGTTACGGTAAATGTCAACAAAACGTTCCAACGGGTATGCGACCGGCTATTCTGAACCCCAATCTGAAAGCCTTCCATACGGCAGAACTTGCTAATGTCTCCAGAATAACTCGGACATCTGGACTTGTCTCTGCTTTCAAAGTCCTGGTTTGCTCGGTTGCCAGGCTATGGTATCCCCCAAAAGTTGGAAACCGGGTTAAGGTGCTGGGATTCCTTATACATTATGTCTAAGGATTGAAGCTATTGAGTTTCCAACTTTTGGGCTTCTACTGTACTTTAGGCTCCTTCAAAGGGATCTAACATGGTTTCTATTAGGGCACTTTTGGCATTAAGGAATCTACGTTAGCTCATATTGGGGGTGTTCTCCTTGTTTTAAGGTATATTCCTTTTTTAACGGACATTGGGAGCTCTGGGTTCATGTCCCTAAACCCTATTTTAAACCCTACACCCATAAACCCAAAGCCTAACACCCCTAAACCCTAAACCCTAAACCCCCTTCAACCCTAAACCCTTCGACCCAAAACAAGAGATTTGAACTCAGGGCTCCCAAACCCGAGTGAAGTTTCTTGATGTCATGTGGGTGGTTGTCAAAATTAGGGTCCCTTTTGGGGTACCCTAAATAATAGGTGCCGTATTATAATAAGGACCCAAAAAAGGACCATAATTTTGACAACCACCCATGTGAGGTTGAGATTTCAGGAATTACCCTGAGAATCCATGTACCCAGATAGTATATACTTTGGGCCCACCATCACCCGACTAATTACTACGACGACCACCACGATGACGACGAGAACGACGACCACAACAACTATAGCAGTGCCTGCTGATACAGCTGCAGCTGCTGTTGCTGCTGCTACAACTGCCACTGCCACTACCACCACCACCACCACCACTACTACAGCTGCTGTTGCTGCTGCTACTACTACTACTACTGCTGCTGCTGCTGCTACTACTACTACTACTACTACTACGACTACTGTTGCTGCTA
>CAJNDV010034681.1:7115-21105 GCA_905221635.1 Symbiodinium sp. CCMP2456 | reverse complement strand
TTGCATTTGGGACGCCGTGGATCGCGGGAGGCCTCCGTCTTCTGCAGTTATCCATCTTCCCGGTTGAGAGGTGAGGTTTAGGAGTTTAGGGTTTAGGGTTCAGGGTTTAGGGTTTAGGAGTTTGGGGTTTAGGGTTCAGGCTAACCCCTTCTAGGGGGTAGGGGTTGAGATTTCAGCAAACCCTGCATTCTCTACAGCCCTGAGCCCCTGAACCCTCACCTGACTGGAAAGGCATCTTCAACTGTCGATGCACAGAAGGGCCTCCATAGACCACATAAAACCCTAAACCCAAACCCCAGGTCGTCTTTGGCGGCCTTTTGATGCAAGACCTTTCGACATTGAGGGAAATTTAGGGGTTTTGGATTCAGGGTTTAGGGTGTTTGATCCCCGACTTCGCTATGTGAGCTGAGAGCTCCTTCTTCTCGAAATGCCCCAAACCCCAAACCCCTGCGACTTCTTCAACCCAACACCGGAAGCCCCGAACCCTCTAAAACACGCAAATCCCCAAACTGCCCCAACAAAACAGATAACCTTCAACCCCTCCATAACCCACTTCAAGCTATCAACCCACCCCCATAGAGTAACAAGAACCGATGAGTTGGATCATGGATCACCCGGTCAAAGAAATTTCATAGAAGTCCTCCCTTGACTATCTTCCAGCCTTATTTAGGGCTTACTTACAGTCTCCCTTAATGATTAGAGTTTAGGGCTTAGGGTTTAGAGTTTAGGTTTTAGGGTTTAGGCTGTCTCCATTGTAGTTCCTTTTTTTTGGTTAAACCAATTTTATATTCAGGATCCTATAAGGGAACCACAAAAAGGAACTACAATGAAGACTATAGGCAGGGTTTAGTAGGGTTTATAGGGGCTCATGCATTTTGCCCTTCATGCAACCCGCGAACCAACCCAAAACCCTTAACCGCAAGCCCTTTCACTCGTAAACCCCAAACCACAAAATAACGCGCCTTAGCTTCCAACCAAAACTCTAAACGATAAACCCAAAACCGGATATCCTGAAGCCTTAATAACTAGAATAGGGTTTTGGGGCCCCGTATACTTTTATTATAATAAGGACCCCTGCGGAATAGTATAGGTAATGATTTAGGCTTCTATATCAAACACTAGACCCAAAACCCTAAACCCCCAACCCAAAACCCCAAACCCCAAAACCCAAAACCCAAAACCCCAAAACCCCAAAACCCACAACCCTAATCCCAAACCCTAATCCCGAACCCTAAACCCCAAAGGCCCTAAGCCGGGTCCTCCGGCCGTTTTGGTTGCTTCGATGAAGAGAAGCTGGCCGCCCACTGCGGACACGCTGAGGCCCATGGCCACACCTTGGCGTTCAGGGCTGTGGTTAGGGTTAAGGGTTTAGGGTTTAGGGTTTAGGGTTTAGGGTTTGGGGGTTTAGGGTTTAGGGTATTTATTTAGGTTTAGGGTTTTTTCGGTTTAGGGTTGTGCAGGGTCTTTTGGGGCTGTATAAGGGAATGATGATCTAGCTCAAGATCCGTTGATGGGTTGTGCAGGAGCTTTCAGAAAACTATGCCCTATACTTCGGTATTCCTTATTATTACTGTTAATACTTTAATACTATTATTGCCCTATTGTTACTGTCAGTATTATTATAATTGTAATTACCATTCGTTTCCGGGTGTTGATCTGCATGGTTCGGGCTTCTGGGCAGTGATCATGGGATGTAAAAGTTTACAAACTTACAAGGATTAGGGTTTAGGGTTTAGGGTTTAGGGTTTAGGGTTTAGGGTTTACAGACTGACAAAGATCTTTTTCGGAACCTGGATGTGTGGATCGGCAAAGACACCAGCTAGAGCACCCTAAACCCCAAACCCGAAACCGTCGCAGTTCAGACCAGCAGCCTAAACCCTAAACCCTAAACCCTAAACCCTAAACCCTGAACCCTGAACCCTAAACCCTAAACCCTAAAGCCGAAACCCTGAACCCAAAACCCAAAGCCCCAAGCTCTCTGCAAGGGAGCTGAGCTTGAAGCCGACATCTAGCCGTTCTGCCAGGTCCTTGGCAAGGTCCCAGTTTAGGGTTTAGGGTTTCGGGTTTTAGGGTTTAGGGGTCTCGCACTATATTGCAGGGGCCTTAATACTGCTAATAGGGTTTAGGGTTTAGAGTGGGGGCCTTTATACTTAGAATAGGGGTTTTTGGGTATATCTGGTATATTTTACTATATCTATAATCAGGAACCCCGTAAATAGTATAGGTAATTATTAAGGCCACTACATTAGAAGTCTTCCGGGTGTAATCAAGGCTGTAAAACGGAACCAAACTGTTCCTTCAGAAAAGCCGGAGTATTGATCAGGATCTATCTACACTACATAAACCCGACACCAAGTTTTGTTTAACACCATTTAAACAGCTCCCTGGTAGTTAAGCCATTGTAAAAACATGACTACAAAAAGGAGAACAGACAAACACTCTAAACCCTAAACCCCAAAACATGTCGAATAATTCCAAAGCGGCGCTCACGGTTACATACATACCTACATGCCTACATACAAACATACATACATACATATGTACATATGTACATATGTACATACATCTATATATATATATATATACATGTATTCAGTAGCTATGTTGCAAGTGCAAACCACGATCTTCCTTTCGCTTTCTCAAAGGGCGACTGGTCTCTCTGGGCTGCGGGGCTCAGGAGTTGCAGCTTTGGGAATCTCCGGGGCTTGCATATGGGTAGTTCTCTAAATTAGGGTCCCTTTTGGGGTCCTTTTTTGTAAGGGTGCCGTAAGTTGGGGACCAAAAAGGGACCCTAATTCAGAAAAACTACCCACATAGTTTCAAGCGTCGTTCCTTTTTCTGGTTAAGCCAGCTCCATACTTAGGATCCTATAAGGGGGCCCCCAAAAGGAACTACAATGGAGACTACAGGTACAAAGCGCTGGAGGGACTTGAAGCTCTACAGTTCCCTACAGGTTTAGGGCTTAGGGTTTAGGACAAAAGCGACAGAGACGGGATAAAGGAGAAAGGAGACATCTGATTCATCGTCCGTGGTATGGATTTAAGCCCCTCTTTCATCGGTCTCGTTGTGCCATGAAGGTACTGATAGCAAGGATGTAAAAATGCTGTGCACAAAGATATCAACATTCCAGCTCATCGCGTTGTAGGATAAGTGGGCCCGACTGCACTCACAATGCTCCGTTCAAGGGCTGTTTGGCCCCAACAGACAAGGAGGCCCAGCGCGTACTCTTAGTGCAATGTGCTAAGAGCAACTTCTAATCATCATCGACATTATCCTGATCCCCGTCATCGACGATTCGACGATCTTTTAGTTCCGGCACCGCAGCCACCCCAGCCCCAAATTCTGGGTGCTGCGACGGGTTCAAAGTGCTCGACACCCAAGATGTGAGGCAAGTGGTCCATTTGAACCTTGCCACGATCTGCGTGCGTCTTTCACGGCACTTGAAGCACTCTAGACATTCAGAAAGGTTAAGATCGCTTAGCCCCTCTACGATCTAGAGAAGCTTCTTGCAGGCTTGGCGGCTTGCAAGGAGGATCCCCTCGCAATCTGCTTGCACCCTTCAACGGCGTGAAGCTGGCAAAAAGATATCAACGTGGACGACCGCTGTCGTTCCCTATTGTTTGTCACCATGGGGCTTCCTCATAGTATATCATAGTACTGCTTATAGAACCCTTTGTAGATCCTGCGCAGGCTCCTTCTCAAACAAGCCCTTATAGACGCCCTTCTAAACTTGTAAACATGTGTGTATATATACATATATATATATATAGTTATATACATAGGAATACAAGCATACAAATATGTCTATATAGATAGGTAGATAGATAGATAGATAGATAGACAGTTAGATAGATAGATAGATAGATAGATAGATAGATAGACAGATAGATAGACAGATAGATAGATAGATAGATAGATAGATAGATACGCAGATGGATTGATGGGTAGATGGATAGATGTATAGATGGATGGATGGATGGATAGATAGATAGATAGGTAGGCAGATAGATAGGTAGGCAGATAGATAGATAGATAGATAGATAGATAGACAGATAGATAGATAGATAGATAGATAGGTAGATAGATGGCTAGATGGATACATAGATAGATGGATCGACCGATAGATAGATAGATAGATAGATAGATAGATAGATGGCTAGATGGATACATACACAGATAGATAGATGGATGGATGGATGGATAGATGGATGGATAGATAGACGGATATATAGATAGGTAGATAGATAGACAAATAAATGGATATATGGTTGGAAAGATGGATGGATAGATACATGGATAGATGGGTGGATAGATAGAATAGATAGATAGATGGATAAATCGATAGATGGATAAATGGATGGATACATAGGCAGATGGATAAATAGATGGATAGAGAGATAGATGGATAGACGGATAGATACACAGATACTCCCAACAGGTTCAGCGAAGAGGGGACATGTTGATTGCTCCAGAAGGGCCGGGCCTTGATGCGCCCCTGCGGATCCGGCCCGCTATTCGCAAGTGCCTCCTGGGACCAACAGCGAGGTTCAGGCCCAGGCTTTTGGCTTTAGGGGTTTAGGGTTTGAGATTAGGGTTTAGGATTAGGGTTGTGGGTTCAGGGTTTGGGGTTTAGGGTTTGGGGTTTAGGCTTTAGGGGTTTAAGGTTTAGGGTATTTTCGGGTTTATGTCGGGCTTATATCGATATCGGGCTTATATCGGCTTTAGACTAGTTTAGAAAGGGTTTATATAGGGTTTAATTCTAGGGGCTATAGGGCTTTTTTGAAGGTTCTCGGGTTTAGGGCTTGCAGGTTAAGGCTTCAGAGAGGGGGATCCGACAGCAACCCTTCAAGGGTTCTCTCACTTCTCATTGACATGTACCTCTGTGGGGTTTTTGGTTCTTAGGGGTTGAGGGTTTCGTGTTGATTGAAAGTTTATATAGTCATCGTGTAAGGAATATATTTGTAGGGCCTAAAGAAAGTCTCCTAGTATACAGACCCACACCCTTGGAATAACAGGTTCCACTCCTTGCGTGAAAAGATGCCTCGAACTCTGTTTGGCAAAAGTCGGAGTACCCATAGGCCCCATGGTAGTTCCCTTTTGTGGCTTATGTTTAGGATCCTATTAGGTCATCCCAAACAGGAACTACTATGGGGCCGATGGGTAAATCTAACCTTCAATACGAAACAGGTTCAGAGACTATTCCACTGGCATGAAGCGGAGCGAAGCCACCTCTTAGAACTCGTGATAGGTGGCAGAGATAAAGCAGTCTTGTAGTGAGCTCAGCCGCGGTCAGTGCGGAACAGACATAAATAAAGATTGGATTTGGGGCTTAGGGTTTAGGGTGCATGATAAAGGTACCCATGAATACCGAGCTACCTGGCAAGAACATTGCTGTATAGCAAGCCTCCACATAGAACAAAATTGCAAGCTCGCTACACACAAATACTCCCAGTGTACTTGAGCCGTACGTGCATAGAAGGCAATTCGGAGCCGCCTGCCGCACGGATTCCCGGCCGAGTCCGGTGGGTACGTCCACGCCCTGGACGGAATGGTGGGGTGTGGTCTAGTCTACAAGTAGCGGAGTCTACAAGAATCAAACCGTGGTTCCCAGTTCAGTCAGCAACAAACCTGCGATCGCTAATACCCCCAAAGCGGTATTCCGTCACCCATAAAGCTAAAACTGAAACCCGGACTCCTGAAAGCCTAAAGCTCTAAACCAAGGGTCCACTAGTTTGTAGGTTGTAGTACTGTAGGCCTTGTCGAAGACCAAGACTGATCACTGACTTCTGACCCCAAACCCTAAAACCCCCAAAAGGAAGAACCGACTCGGGTTGAACAAGATGCTCTGCTGCTCTGTTTGCCCTTGGAGTCCGAGTACTTTAGGATTTAGTGTTTAGGGTTTTAGAGTTTAGGGTTTAGGGTTTAGGGTTTAGGGTTTAGGGTTTAGGGTTTAGGGTTTTAGAGTTTAGGGTTTAGGGTTTAGAGTTTAGGATGGACTCCTCCCGATTTACCTTTGATGGATTTGGGTGATTTGGGGGCATACCAGCTTTCACTGGTCCGGCTAGCACATGTAACCACGAACACGAAACTTCATGTTTGTCACACGGCCGATCCTATTGTGCTGGTCTGGCTGAGTTTAGTCGCACTGCTGTGATCAATGCCATTGCCTGCAACAGTCTTACGGACGTATGCACGTCACCTGATATGGCTGCACACTCATTTGCAGAAGTCTGGCTTCAAACCCTTACCCAGGACCTCGACCTCAAGTACGAAAACCGAAGCCTTAAATCCCGAAGCCCTAAGCCGAGAAAAGCTTATCAAATTAAGCTCCAGACTCCAAACCCTACGAGTATCCCAAAGGGTACAGGTACCGTTCTGGGGGATACTTTTTACCCAAAGCAGAATCGCAATTCCTCATATAGAAACCCTACATTCTATTAAAATTATAGGTACGCGGGACCCTTTAAGATAAAATCCTAAACCCAAAAGCCGAAACGCTAAACCCTAAACCCAAAATCCTAAACCCTAAACCCCGAACCCAAAATCCTAAATCCTAAACCCAAAATCCTAAACTCAAAACCGCAAATCCTAAACCCTGAACCCTAAACTCTGAACCCAAATCGTAAACCCAAAATGCTAAGAACCCCATATCCTATACCCTAAACCCTGAACCCCAAATTCCTAAACTCAAAATCTCGAACTCCAGACCTTCCGGGTTTGTTTTTTCCCAGCCCTGCCCCCCTGCTGTGACTCTTGGGAGTCGATATGTTAAAAAAAGGGGGGCTCCTCGTCCTAGAACTGGGCTTCCTTTAAAGGGTTAGTACAAGGGTTTAGGATTTAGGGTTTAGGGGCCTAAACGGTTCCTTAAAGTATAAGAGCTACTATAAGGGTTTAGGGTGTAGGCGCCTTTCATAATTTGAAATAAGGCTTTGGGGGCCAAATTAGACTAGAGTCATAATAAGGAATCCCCCAAAAAATAGTCTAAACCCTAAACCTTAAACCCTAAACCCCCAAAATCCTAAATCTCCCCCAAACCCCTAGATTACTTGAAACCGAGTCCTGAGCCTGACATCCTGAGCCTGACAGGTTTCGGGTTTAGGATTAAGGTGTTTAGGGTTTCGGGTTTAGGGTTGGGGGGTTTAGGGTTTAGGGTTTAGGGGTTTAGGGTTTTAGGGTTTAGGGTTTAGGGTTTAGGATTCAGGATTTAGGGCTTAGGGTTAGGGGGTTTAGGGTCTAGGGTTTAGGGTTTAGGGTTTGGGATTTGGGGTTTAGGGTTTAGGGTAGCCTTGAACCCTTGAAGCCCACAAACCCCTTCCAAATACTGGTTATCTATCCCAAGTACACTTCAGAAAACCCATTGAACCACGATCCTAAAGCCCTTCCGATATCCCTAAACCTTAAACCCTGAACCCTAAACCCTATAAACCCTCAACCCTAAACCCTAAACCAAACTAAACCCTAAATCCCTAAACCCTAAACCCTAAACCCTAAACCCTAAACCCCTAAACCCTAAAACCCCAAACCCCCTAAACCCCCCTAGCCCTAAACCCGAAACCTGTCAGGCTCAGGATGTCACCTTCCGAACTCTTGAACAAACCCCTCACCGGTAGCTGGCCTGTAGTCTGAGCGCAGCCCAGCGGCAAATCCTTACGCCCAGTCGGACTCAAAGAGGGCTTCGGGATTAGGGTTTAGCATTTAGGGTTTAGGGTTTAGGATTTAGGGTTTAGGGTTTAGGTTTTGGGGCTTAGGGTTTAGGGGTTTCAGACCATATTTCCCCCTCCATGGAAAGAACTGCAGGCAAGGAGGGCGTAGGCTTTAGATGGGTTTAGGGTTTAGGGGTTTAGGGTTTTGATGGGTTAGGGTTTCGGGCTTTAGGGTTTAGGGCTTCGGGTTTAGATGGGTTTAGGGTTTAGGGCTTTAGGGGTTTAGGGCTTGAGGGTTTAGGGCTTAGGGTTTAGTTTGGGGGCTTATGGCTTAGATGGACTTAGGGTTTAGGGCTTAGGGTGTAGACGGGTTTAGGGTTTGGGGCTTTAGGGTTCAAGGCTTCGGGTTTAGTTTGGTTTAAGCTTTAGGGTTAAGGGTTTAGATGGGTTTAGGGCTATTTGCCGGAAGAGATCATCTTCAGAAAGATAGAACTTCTGGCCAGCATGTCGATCAGCTCGAACACGCCAGTTGATGTGCTGCACCTCTGCCAGCTGTTCCGGTGTCAGCTGCGGAACGCGGGTGGAATAGTTCTCCTGACGGAAAATTGACTAAGTTCACTCACAGTCATGCATGCGGCGTGCATTGATGGGCCCTGGGAAGTCATCGCGAATACCGCTCTGGTACAAACCGCTGTATCCATAGCCGTTCTTCTGGTCCATCAGAAGGCGCATGGGACTTGTCCTGTCGCGCTTGGCTATGGTGGCAACGAATTGTTTGTACTCTGCGGTGTCCTCAAGGCCAAACTTCTCTTGGGCGCCCTCCACGTCGTCGAAGTCCATGAAAAGAACTGCAGGCAAGGAGGGCTTTGGGTTTATAGATGGGTTTAGCGGTTTAGGGTTTAGGGTTTAGGGCTGTAGATGGGTTTAGGGTTTAGGGTTTAGGGCGTAGGCTTTATATAGATGGGCTTAGGGTTCAGATGGGTTCAGCGCTTAGGGTTGAGATGGGTTTAGGGCTTAGGGTTTAGATGGGTTTAGGGTTTAGGGCTTCGGGTTTAGATAGGTTTAGGGTTTAGGGGTTTAGGGTTTAGGTAGGGTTTTAGGATCATGAAGAGTGTAGGGTTCACCGTGCGGTTCACCGTGGGTTGCGGGCTTCGGGTTTATGGCGTCAAGGTTTCAGCTTTATGATGGCGGATTTAGTGGGTTTCGGGGCGTTGGTTGCAAGAAGTTTCTGGGTTGGTGTTGGTGAATCGGCAGCTTCCCTGGCAGTGGCCCGTCCGGACCGCCACTCTTCATGGGGCGGGGGGGTTGGGGGGCGTCCATGCGAAAAATCGAAACCGGAAAACCCTAAACCCTCAACCCCCTAAACAGTCATCACCATCACCATCAATGGCATCTCAATCTAAAGCCCGAATCCCCCTTCCATGCCTTGAGGCCTGCGCCCTAGAACTAGCAACTCTGAACCCCAACATCCAAAACAACACCACACTCTCCCAAGATGCTAGGAAAAGAACCCAATGCCAAGGCCCTAACCTTATACCTGAAGCCCGAAAGCTCTAGACCCTCAGCACTCCTACACCCGCACCCAGGAGGTCCTAAGCATCTAATGTAGGGACCGGAAGATAATAGAAAGAGGGACTTACGGTTTAGTTTATAGTTTATAGGTTTTCTATGGAAGCGAAAAAAAGGAATTGGCTAACAAACCCCAAACTCTTATCCCACAGGACCTGGGCGTTAAAGTAACCAGGAAGAAACAAGAATGGACTTATACTTCGTATTGGTTCCTTTAAGGAACAGGTTGCCAAAATCCTAAACCCTTAACCCCCTCAACCCGCCCTAAACCCTAAACCCCCTAAACCCCCTAAACCCCCTAAACCCCCTAAACCCCCTAAACCCCCTAAACCCCCTAAACCCCCTAAACCCCCTACCCCCTAAACCCCCTAACCCCCCTAAACCCCCTAAACCCCCTCAACCCCCCTCCCTAAACCCCCTAAACCCTGAACCCTAAAGTATGGCACTTCAAAGCCCAGGAACTCTCCAACCCTGCCTCAGAGTCGCTTGGCTTAGTTAAGATCAATTTAGGATTTTGGATTTAGGCTTTAGGGGGTTTAGGGTGTAGGGTTTAAGCTTTAGGGCTTAGGGGGTTTAAGGGGTTTAGGGTTTAGGGGGTTTAGCGGGTTTAGGGTTTAGGGTTTAGGGTTTCAACCCCAAACAACCTTATCGCTGCAAGCCCAAACCCCAACCCCAAGCTGTCCCTGGGGCTTACATGAAGCCCAGCTAGGCCAAAACACTACGATTACTCGGCTACTGGATGCAAGGAAACCCTAAATCCCTAAACCATTACCACCCAATAACCGCCCGGGGCCGGCACTGTGCCAAATGACGCTCCAGCGACCTCCCCGGTTTAGGGCTTAGGGTTTAGACTTGGGATTTCGTAGGGTTTCCACATCAGGTCTACAAAAAGTAGATGTGTTCCATAATCAGGGGTATCGGATTTAGGGATTTGGAGCTTCCGGGCTTCAACTTCTCGGGTGCAAGTTTTGCTTGTTGAAAGTTGAGGGTTCAGGGTTGCCGAGGGGAGTTTCTAGAGTAATCTTTCAGATGGGTTTGCTGCTGCTGCACACGAATTTCATAGCTGTTTCAGGGCTACAAGTCTACAAGCCTTGGACTCAGGAAAAGGTCTGCAGCTAAGAGGAGCTGAGGATGTGGAATATGGGATTCAGTGAGCTCAAGGCTTAGAGCTGGGGAGTTTGTCGATTTACCAAAAGAGACCTCCGGTATGTTTGAATCAGTGAAGCCGCGCATTTGCGACTCCCATCATGCGAGATTGGTTTCTCAGATTCAAGGCTCATCGGGTGTACGCGGCAGTGACCACTTCACTCAGTATGGCATCTTGCGCCGCTCTGGGTAAGCTCCTGTAAAGAGCAATAGCCACTCTAAACCCTAAACCCTAAACCCTAAACCCTAAACCGGAGATCAGGGTTTGACGGTTTCACCGGCTACCCTGGTCTGGGCCGTGAAGGAAGAGCTCACCAATGCGTCGTTAGGTAATCGACCATAATGTTGCAGCTCTCGGTCTTATCTTGAGAGCCGCGGCCAAGTATAGCTCGGGTCGGAGATTGTCTGGCACCTCCAATAAACCCTAAACCCTAAACCCTAAATCCCTAAACCCTAAACCCTCGTGATTAGTTTCAAGGGATTCTTTCTGCTATTTTGCGTCCCAGCGGCCGCGCGTAAAAAAGCAGCTGCTCAAGAGCCTTTTGATCGCCAGTGTGAATTTTGCGAGAATTTTGGGGCTTGCAATGTAGGGGCCTTAATAATCCGAATAGGGTTTTGGGGTTTCCTTCTTATAACTGTAGTATAATCTACCCCGTAACCCTTCTCTAATTATTAAGGCTCCTATATTAGTTGGGGTTGAACTTTCGCCAATTGAGGCGGATTTACAGGGTTTTACAGATCTGACGTTAGAGCTAGGATTGCAAGCGGCGGTCCGATTCTATTTCAGATGACACCGTATTATGGTCTCGGCTGCGCACGATTGTGAGAAGGTCTGTATTCTGCAATCATCTGCACGTTACTTTTGATGTTACGCAAAGGTCCAAGTACCCATAAAGAGGCACTGCCCTCAAAAAACACAAGCCCTAAACCCGACTTAACCCGAAGCCCAAACCCTAAACCCAAGTAGCCAAATTTTGAGCTTGGTGAGGGCTGGTGGCCTTCTCTCTGCCTATTTTGTTTTTATTGCGTCGGGGGAGACTATACTCAGGGATTTTTGGGCTTTTGTCTAGGGCTTGCGGCTTAGGATCTACAAATGGGTTAAGTTTCAGGGCTTAGGGCTTCTAGGGTGCGGCTTGGGGTTTATAGTTAGCGTTTGTGCAGTCTGGATTAAGGCTTAGAGTCTATAGGGGTGGGGGTTTAGGATTTAAGTCTCCAAGGTTTGGAGTTTAGAGGGTTGGGGCTCTGGATTTATGTAATGTAGGGGCGTTAATAATTAGAATAGGGTTTGGGGGTCCATTATGCTATAATAATAATGAGGAGCCACCCAAATAATAAGAGGTAATTATTTAAGTCCGTATATTCGGGCCTTTTTTCGGGGGCACCCTGTTCCGTCTGCAGACTCCACGTCCCCTGACGAAAAAGGGTTGCGGGTTTGTGCTCGCAGGGTGTTTTTTAGGGCTTGCCCAGCAATTCCAAAATATCCCTCTCTTGAGGAACACGCCTGAAATTATAGTAGGACCCTTTGTATGATTTAAGGTAGATTCCTTACATAACTAAGGGATCTTCTCCTAAACCCTAAACCCTATATTCTATGGATCCCTTACCCTAAAACCCTAAACCCCAGACCCCTAAACCCTAAACCCTAAACCCTAAATCCCTAAACCCTTAAACCCTAAACCCCTGAACCCTAAACCTAGAATGATTTATTCCTTCACTAGTGTTATATAATGCGGGGTCCTTAATAATTGGAATAGGGTTTTGAGGGCTCCTTGTTATAATTCTGGTGTAATAGACCCTAAACCCTAAACCCTAAACCCTAAGCCCCAAATCCTAAGCCCTATTCTACTTATGAAGGCCTCTATATTAGCGTTCATCCGAGCTGACGCCTGACACCACTTTCGGCAGTCCAGCGCGTGATCAACGCCTGCCACAAGAGCGAAGAGTTTTGGGTTTAGGGGTTTAGGGGCTTAGGTGGGGTTTATAAGGGTTTAGGGCTCAGGGTTTAGGGTGTAGGGCTTCGGGTTTAGGGCTTAGGGTTTAGGGTTCAGGGCTCTGGGCTTAGAGTTTTGGGCTTTGGGTTTAGGGTTTAATGTTTACTTGTGTTTGGTCGCCTTTTCGCGTCTGCATCTCGGTCAGCTTTCAAGGTTTAGGGTTTGCATGGGGTTTATTGAGGATTGTCGTGCAGAAGATGCAGCCAGGGTCTTGTAGGGTTTTACAACGTCTTTGTGTTTGTCTGAGGGTTCTACAAGGTTTCATGGAGGCTAGGGTTTAGAGTTTGCCTCTCATTCTACTTCTGGTCTCGTAACCTAGAATTTGCAGGTTACAGGTAGGGTTCAGAACAACAGCAAACAGTGGATTCTTGAGCTCGCCGAGTGAGCATGCAGTCTTGCAACAAGAGCCATCAAGGAAAAGGATTGGGCCTAAACCCTAAACCCGAAACATCTGGGTTCAAGCTCTTTTTTGTAAGCCATGCTGGCCCGAGGCACAACCCGGCGAGGGGACTGGGCAGAATTTTACCCGAATCACTTATCCCGAATGTCCTCGTTTAGGGTTTAGGGTTTATGGGGTTTAGGGCTTAGGGGTTCAGGGATTTAGGGTTTAGGGTTTAGGGTTTAGGGTTTGGGGTTTAGGGTTTAGGGTTTAGGGTTCCGTTCGGGTTTCGGGTTTTGGGCTGCAGAGCTTTCGCGGAGTCCTGAACGATGCAATCCGATACCAAACGCCCTGCCAAGCCCCTGCAACCTGCACCCTAAACCGCAGAGTCTCAACGCCTGCACCTAAATGCCTTACTTCTGACCAACCCCTGTTCTCCAGCCCAAACTACCCTCAACCCTAACCCTAAACCCCAATCCCAAAACCCTAAACCCTAAACCCTAAACCCTGAACCCTAAACCCTAAACCCTAAAACCCTAAAACCCCAAACCCTAAACCGTGAGTCCAAACTCCAAACTGCCAGGTGTGGGAAGCCGCCCACCATCCGTCGTAGTCGTAGAAGTTTCAGGCTAAAACGCACAGCAACTGCTGAAAAGCCCAATCAGAGCCACGAAGCCGCAAACCCTGCTTGAAAAACCTGAGACCCGAACGATCAAAATACGAAATCAAAGAGAAAGGAGTATTGTGATTGTTGGTATTACAAATATTTGTACTCTAAACGGAAAGTTCTACACCCAAATCCATCTTATAACTATATTGTTGCGTGACATGCCCCTACCCTAAACCCTAAACCCAAAACCCTAAACCCAAAACCTAAACCCCAAAACCCAAAACCCTAAACCTAAACCCCAAAACCCAAANNNTAAACCCGAAACCCTAAACCCGGCAAGGCCTCTAAGGCTTCACTTGTGATCTCCAGGCGTGGCAGCGGCGCCTATGATGGAGCTGGTCTTTCCGGATTTAAGGTTTACCTAGACCCCAAAGTACCTTTTTTAAGGACTCATATAAGGCAACCATAACCCGTAAAAAGGGAGGTTCTTAAGGGTCCAGCTAAGGCTTCAAATTTAGAGTCGAAGGCCTTGTTTGCTTTAGGGCTAGGGTTTAGGGCCTTAGCATTTGGGCATTCAGGGCCTAGGGCCGCTTTCCGATTTAGGACTGTTTTTTTTTATTATTTGTTTGTTATTTTTTTTTTTTTTTTTTTT
>CAJNDV010034679.1:1276-14707 GCA_905221635.1 Symbiodinium sp. CCMP2456 | reverse complement strand
GGGCTTCAGAGTTTTAGGGTTTAGAGTTTAGGGTTTAAAGTTTAGGGTTTTGGGTTTGGGGTTTAGGGTTTTAGGATCTAGGCTTTGGAGGTTTTAAGGTTACAGGGCCTTAGGCGGCTTAAGTTTGAAGGTATTTAGTGCCCCAGACCCTAAGCAGGGTTTAGGGTTTAGGGAAGCATACCGAGAAGTACAAAAGCTGCTTCTGTTCAGTACTATGGGAGGTTACCCGAGCAAGCACAAGCCCGAGAAGGCAACACATCGTCAGACAGGTCGCCAGCAGGAGTTTCTCGCGATAGTGCCGGCACATAGTGAGGACCTGCCAGCGATCGAGACCTTCTACAGAAAATCAGGTCAACGCTACGGCTGGCATGCTTTTTCAAGAGCACCGCTTTAGAACCCTGATCCTAAACCCCTGAACCCTAAACCCTAAACCCTGAACCCCTGAACCCTAAACCGTAAGCCCTAAACCCTACATCCTAAACCCCTGAGCCATAAACCCTAAACCCTAAACCCTAAAACCCCAAACCCTAGCCCTAAACCCTAAACCCTATATGGGGATGTCACAGAAAGGCCCGGGGCGGAAAAGCCTGCATCTCCTCCTCGAAGCTCAAGCGGCACTCCCCAGTGACGTGGATGACCTGAGATGAAAACTTGCCTACCCTCAATTTAGGGTTCAGGGTTTAGGGTTTAGGGTTTAGGGTTTAGGGTTGGGGGTTTCATATTCCCAAACCCTCAACCCTAAACCCTACTACCGCAAAACCCTAGGCGCTGAACCCCTAAAGATCTTGCCCGTCCTCCCAGCAAAGACACCTCTGTAGAGCTTGAGGGTTCCGATTCGAGGTCATGTGCCGTGCAGAACCCAAAGAAAACTGGAAGCTCCCAGAAATCCTGCACCCAAAAGCCCCCGAGCCCCAGGCCAAAATTGGGATTCAGGGGGGCTAGGGGCTGGGATTGGGGTTTAAGGTTTTAGGGTTTGGGGGTTGAGGCTTCAGGGTTCAGACTTGTGCGGCCAGAGGAGCTCTCCTCACATGCTCCGCACCTGGCAGGGGTTTGTATGTCATCAGGCTTCACGCACGCGTTTTGGGGCCACGCTTTTTCTGTTTTGCATGGGAAAGGTAGGACCCTCTCAGGCCAGCATCGCTCAAGCCTCGAGGAAGCCAGGAGGATGACAAGAACAGTCATGTATCGTACGGGTAGTTTTTCAAAATAAGGGTCCCTTTTAGGGCCCTTTTTCTAAGGGTGCCGTACTTTCTTGGGGACCCATAAAAAGGGACCCTAACTTAGAGAACTACCCACCCTTATAGTACCCTTAAATTTAGAAACCCTTATAGACCCCTCTAAGGAATCCTAAACCCTTATAGTACCCTTTTAGAAAGCCGCCTTCTTCGTAGAGGGCCCAGGGCAGCGGCATCCGCGAGTGCTGGACCTGAGAGGTGCTGCGCTCATTGGGAGAGAGAGAGAGAGGGAGACAGGAGGCGAGTCAGACTTTGGCTTTTGAAATGAAAAACTACTATAGAATATGTATATCTGATTATATATTATAGTATGTTATATATCATAGACTATATCATAGAATATAATATAGAATATATCATAAACCCTAAACCCTAAACCCTAAACCCTAAACCCCCAAAACTCCCTAAACAAAAACTTAGGGCCCGTTGAGGGTCCCGACTTTGGCCTTCCAGACTTGGTGCTAGGGACGGACCCGGTTTAGGGTTTAGGGTTTAGGGTTTAGGGTTTAGGGTTTAGGGCCCAAACCCTAAACCCTGAACTCTGGATTTCTGAGCCCCTGGCCCCATTTAGGGTTTAGGGTTTAGGGGGTTGGGGGGTTTAGGGGTTTAGGGGTTTAGGGTTTAGGGGCTTTAGGGTTTAGGGGCTTTAGGGTTTAGGGGTTGAGGGTTTTGGGCTCAAAGCCCAAAACCCATACCCGACACCCGAGTATCCTAAGCCAACCTGCTAGAGTTTGCACCATGGCCAAGGCACGGCGAGTGCCAGCTTGCAGCGCAGAGCCGTGGCGTTGGGATGCCTAGCTTTTGCATAACATCAATGGAGCTTGAACTTAGGGTTTAGGGTTTAGGGTTTAGGTCTTGCAGAGTGGATCCGGGAGTCAGTAGTTGCTTGTAAAGCCCTGTGAAGGTGTTGCCTGTCGTCGATGCTCTCGAAGTGCTCGAAGCAGACAGCATCTTCGCCTGAGAGCACAGATCGTACTGGTAGAGAGCCTGACCCAACATCGTTATCAATAGTATCACCATCATCCTCACGCTGGTGATTACTCTGCTTGAGCTGATAGTGTTTGATCTCGAGGATCACTCCGCAATAGGCCCGAGGGTCAACTTCAAGGATATGCCGTGCAAGTGCCATGCCGTACCATGCCATGCCATGCCACCCATGCCATGCCAAGCCCGGCGCTGGTGTACGGAGAGTCCGTGGCCACGGAGTTTACCAACTGAGAAACCAGATTGTAATCCTCGGTCAAAGTCATTCTTGCAACACGGTTTTGCTTCTTGGCAGCACTCACTACTGTTAAAGTACTACTACGTGCTGTTTCTGGTAGCGCTTAGCACTGTAGTTACTCTATTATACGACTACCATCACCACCACCACCACCAAAACGACGACGACTACTCCTAATCCTGCGCCTACTGCTATGCTACTGCTACCATGACTATTCCTCCCACAAGTATTTTTTAATGTTTGTTCTTCCTGGATTTTTTGGGACGGCTGTTGTGACCATCGTCGTCGTTGAATGCTCGGACGGTGTGAGAGAGAGAGAGAGAGACAAAAAGTTATTAAAACAAAACAAAAAAAGGCACGCGAGAGACAGAGAGAGAGAGAGAGAGAGGCTGAGAGAGAGAGAGAGAGGGAGGCTGAGAGAGAGAGAGAGAGATGCACCGCTTGAACTCCAGGGGCCCGGTGCAAGAAGAAGAGGAGCATCAAGTAGAGGGCCGAGCCTGGCAGCGCAGGAGCGAGGGTGTCTGGGTCGGAGCTCGGACTTTTTGTTGTTCACCTCTGGTTTAAATCTTTGGGATTTAGGGCTCAGAGGTTTTCTGGGGCTTGGGTTGCATGGTGGGAGCTGCACCCTAAACCCTAAACTTACACCCCAAACCCTAAACCCTAAAAGATTTAAATGCAGGGTCTCTAAACCCTAAACCCCAAACCCTAAACCCTAAAACCCTAAACCCTAAAACCCCAAACCCTAATGTTTTCCACGGTGCCACAACTCTGCCTGGAGCCTCTGTATCTCTAGGGGCCTTAGTAATTAGAGTTTAGGGTTTAGGGTTTAGGGGGTTCCTTATTATAAATATAGTAGAATAGCCCGCAAACCCTATTCTAATGATTAAGGCCTCTATATATTCGGTAAGCTTTAGCCCTTTGGGGGGTTTCGGGCTTAGGGTCTGGAGTTTTGGGGCTTATCTAATACTTCTATAATTTAAAAGGTTAACCGTTTTTGGGCTGGGGTGCTCAGACCTTAGGCCAAAGCCCGGTAGGTTTAGGTTCGTGGGTTTCTGCGGCTGGACGTTTGAGGGTTTCGAGTTTGGGGTTTAGGGTTTAGGGTTTCGGGTTTGGGGTTTGGGGTTTGGGGTTGAGGATTTCCACGTTACGCTCCCTGGGCAGGTTACTTGGAAAAGCCTCTGCAGGCTGCTGGATATAAAACTTCCTAGACCAAAACAGCCCTAACCCCTAAACCCCGCTATACCCTAGACCCCTGGATCCTTTGGTATTGGGTCTCCCTAGTTAGCCTCATGAATACCAGGGCAAAAAGGAGTAGCCTTACTCTGACGTGGTTGCTGGACAACCCCAACCTGGTACACGTTTTCTAAGGAAGGGTTTAGGGTTCACCCAGAGGGTCCGAGTACCCAAATAGTAAGGTTTTAGGCCCCCAAATCCATACTCTGAATGGTTTTTGGACCTTTAAACCCTACTATTTGGATACCTGGACCCTTATAGGGTTTAGGGTTTAGGGTTTAGGGGGCTCTTGGGCTCAGGATTTCGGTTGCCTGCGGAAGCAAGAGCTGCTCGCATGGCGTGTGTTCTGGCTCCGAGAAGGGCAGGGCAGAGCGATGGATTAGACCAGCGCACGGACAAGGCTCATGGTTGCAGCACAAAGGCATAGAAAGTCCAATAATTTGAAGCGTCAGATTCCCGTCGGCAACAACGACGCAAGCATTACGAGAAGACTGTTGAGCAGACATTTAGGAGGCAGCAACTGCATAAGAGGCCGACGTCCAAAAAACATTTGCAACTGGTAGGATTGGCCAGCTGCAGACCACTTGACATAGGACTTGAATTAAGTGCAGCCCGAACCGTAAACCCAAACCTAGTTAGACCCAAAACCTCAAAGTTCCTTTTCAGAGGGCTGTTTTGAATAAGATGGAGCCAAATAGATACCATCTTTTAATGGTGCCTAACTCCACTTCTATTCGAGGGCTGTCTCAGGCAGCTCATTAAGCACAGCCGTTGCTTTGCATCCGTCCTGGCCAGCCGAAGCGTGTCGGTCCGGGGCCCAGCACGCGACACGGTTCACGGGGCTGGTCCCAGCTTCAGGGCTTGAAGGACTCCTTCGCTACAGGCTTTCTTAGAAGCAGAGTAGTTAACCCTTAATTTAGGTTTTTCCGGGCTACTTTCAGTCTGTGGTGATATGGTGCCTTCTTTAGGGGTCCTGAAACTCCGGCTGGGGATCTGGTTTGCAAGTCTTTGCCGGATGTCGAATTGGTAATCCGTTAAACCCCGAAGGTGAGCCAGTCAGTTCAAGACTTGATGCTGGGTCTTTTCATCTACAGACTTGGAATAGGGTTTGGGGGCGAGTCATTGTATCGGTATACGGGACTATGAGGGGACATCAGTACTTGTTTTTTCCGACTCCTATTGTAGGTTCCCAAAGCCAGTGACCCCAGACTAGGCCTCTACTGCCCACACCCTGCATCCAGGCCCCTCTTCCTTCAAGCGCCCAGCCCGGGCAGTACGGTTTAGGGTTCAGGGTTTAGGGTCTTGACGCACTTCTTTGGTGGCTTCGTGGTGACAACTGGTGCAGATCTTGACCGTCTGCTTTCATTTCCACGAAGGAATCAGTTTACGGTGAGTGGTTTTGAGCGCAAATCCTTTGTGCAATGCATGGGACGTGGCCATTCCGTGATGCAAGGCAATGCAAGGCATCGTGCAGCACGGCTGGCAGCGCTTATCATTTGTATTTGGCTATGTATCTTCTGCTTGTTCTTCATTAGCATCAGTATGTTTTCTTTGTCGGGTCCATTTGAACTAGTTAGTTGATGTTAGTTGTATACTCTGTCCCAACATTTCCGACTCGCGTTCGGCATGGGCTAGCTTCACAAACTTTAAAACCAGTTCCAGACAAACACAGCACGCCAACATGGGGTTCCCGAAAATAGGGGACCGTAATACAGTACCCTAAATAGTAGGATCCGTATTATAAGGACCCCAAGATAATGTACCCATTATTTTCGGAACTCCAACATAGACCTTGCATAGTACCAGTAGGATCAGGACCCCGCGATGCCCAAACCGCTGGACCCTGAGACCTGAACCCTTCGTGAACCATAACGCACTTTTCTGCAGGTTCTTAGTATGAACCGATGTAACAATTACAACATGGGGGACCCTACAAAAAAGTAGGTTTTGGTCGTATGGTAGGTTAAGGTAGAGACGAGACCCTAAACGGTTTAGGGTTTAGGAGTTTAGGATTCCAAAAAACAGAATCCGTCCTCCCAGAAAACCGGCGCTGCATCGCTGAGCTCACCCCTTCTCAGGCTGCATGCTGACGGGTCTGGAATTCCGTAAGGTGTTCCGTGAAGGGATGGATCAGCGTGATCGGGTGTAGGTGGCAGGTGGTTTATGTACAGTTTACGGTATTATGGGCTTTTTCTCTAAAGATGAGGGTTTGGGATTGAGGGTTTGGGAGTGTGTGGGGGCGTCTTTGCAAGTTGCAAATAAGCGGTTAGTGGGGCTACTTAGAGGATCATGGGACTTAGTAAGTAGGATTATAATTAGGGTAACTATACTTATAACCCCAATTAAGGGACTTATAACCTTGTTTACTAAGTCCCATGATCCTCCAAGTAGGTTGTTCGTCACTCTGGTAGCATTGTCGTCCCAAGCTTGGTGAAAGCGCTGGGTTTGGGATTCAGGGTTGTGGGATGTTAGAGTTGAGGGTTTGGGTCTAGGATATTTTCAGGTGGGTAGTTACCGTTATAGGAGCCTTCTAGAAGGTCTATAGACCTTATAGAAGCCTTTATAGAAGCCCTTTAATTGAGGGTATGTGTCTCGTCAGGCTTTAAGTGCTTAGGACACCGTGTAGAACGGGATGCAGGGTTCATGTTTGTGGTGCAGATACCCATCAAAGCAGATTTCCCCATTCGAGATGAGACAGATCTTTTGATGTACCTTCTTGAAGCGTTTCTTATTAAGTAAAGTAAAGGATGCCGCGGAAGGGTCTATTATTGGTTGAACGGACTCCCTGGCCGTGTACTGCACCCTCTAGCAAAATGCCCGAAACCGAAAACCCCTCAACCACGACTCAATTAAACCCTATAAACCCTAAACCCTAGTTCCTATGGTCCCGATAGCATGACTCGCTGTACCCCAAACCCAGAATCCCAAAGCCCTATCCATCCCCACAGATCCGTCTCGGCAACCCTGAACCCTGAACCTAAACCCTAAACCCTAAACCCGAAACCCTAAACCCTAAACCCTAAACCCTAAACCCGTAAAAGGCCATGGCCATCAATGCATCCCGCGCCGAGAGGAGGAGACCCGGCAGTCACTGAAAACTGGCTTTGGCTTCAGGGTTTAGGGCTAGGAAACTCTAAACCCCTCTTAAGGGGTCCTTTAAAGGGATCTGTAGGTTCCTTAAATGGGGTTCAGGGTTTATAGGTGTTTAAGGGTTTGGGTTTGGGGTTTGGGGTAACTCTATAGGGACATGGACAGCTTTTAGTAGGGAGTAGGCTTATCGTTACATTGTATCAGTAAGGGGTCAGGCTTCTACGTTAGGCTTTGTGGTTCAGCTTGTAGGCGTCAGGGTTTGGGATTTTGGGTTTCGGCTTCCGGGCAGGGGGTATAGGGTTTTGGGTTCAAGTTGTTGGATTTATAGAGTGTAGGGGTTTGGGGTACCCCAAACCGCAAACCGTAGCCCGGGGTCGCCCAAAGCTTCAAGGTCCTCTGAAAGGCGCTTACAGTTTACACCCGGAGCACACAATGAGTACTTCCAGAAGGGCCCCCGATTCTCAGAAGCTCCCCAAAAGATCGAACGCCGGTTCAAACATCTTTAAAACACGAAGTGGCCGGAACCCTGATATGCTGAATCCCAAAATCCTGTATACAATAGAAAACAAGGTTAATTTCAATCTACTTCCTACTACTTCACCAGCTCCTTAAGCTTCAAGAGGGCTTGTTATGGGAAGCTCATGTTTCAAGTATATAAACACGAGGCCCTAAACCCTAAACCCTAAACCCTAAACCCTAAACACGAGGCCCTAATATCGACCCTAGATAGCCCTGAGCCCCTCCACCCTCAACCCTAGGGTTTAGAATTTAGAGGGTTCAGGGTTTAGGGACTCAGGGACCCTAGCCCCAATCCTGAGCCCCAACAACTTAAACCCCAAACCCTAAACCGGTTTAGGGTTTAGGGCTTACCTTAGGAACCCAAAACCCACTTTTTTGTAGGTTCTTAATGTAAACCCTAATATGGGATTTATAGGGACCCTACAAAAAAGTAGGTTTTGGGTTCTTAAGGTAGGGCCCAAACCCTGAGCCCCAAACGCTAAAACGCCAAGCAAGGACGGATGAGTACCTGAAGCTGAGCACGAGCACCAGCGAAATCGTCGCTCCTGGGTACCTTGGCGAAGCGTTAACGGTTTAGGGTTTGGGTGTAGGGTTTAGGGTGTAGGGTTTAGGGTTTCTATAAGAGTCGCAGTCGGAATACGAAAGCAGTAGTGACATGTCCGTATAGCCCGTGCGTATGTCAAATGGACCCCAGAAGTCGACTGAAATCTGTAAAGCCCCCTATGTTAGAATCAGGCTTCTTTTGCGGGCCGTATAAGGTTTCATCTGTTGATCGACAACATGGTCTTGTGACTGCACCTCTTGGGTGTTGGTGTAGTTTGTGGCTTGGTGGGGCTTTAGGAGTCTTGGGTCTGAGTTTGGCCAGGCAGGCTTATTTATCTGTGTTCCTTCCACTGAGAACATCTAAACCCTGAGCCCTAAACCCTAAACCCTAAACCCTAAACCCTAAACCCTGAGCCCTTGTTAACAAACAGTATGAGGCTTCGGTGAGAGCTGAAGGGCCCAACCACCTAAGGCACTCAACCTTTAGGTTTGAGGGTTTAGGTTTGGGGTTTTAGGGTTTTAGGGTTTAGGTTTTAGGGTTTAGGTTTGGGGTTTTAGGGTTTAGGGTTTTAGGGTTTAGGGCTTTAGAGTTTATAGGGTTTTAGAGTTTACGGTTTTAGGGTTTAGGGTTAAACGTAAGCACTGAGTCTGCCATGACGGTGTTGGTTGCCGGGGTGGTCTGAAACAGCGAGTATCGTGCACACAGGTTCGGATCCTGCTTTCAGACTTTCAGCAATCTCATGTGCGGTACAACACGTTAACAACTCTCAACCCTATCTACAGTCTCCAGTGTAATGCCTGTTTCGGTTAGCCATGTTCTATGATTATGATTCTCTATTCTAAATTCGAAACTTGGCTTACCAAAGAAAGGAACTACAATGGAGACTACATGCAAACCCCTGAGCCCTAAACACCCACGCTCGACATCGCAAATTCCAGCCCAGAAGCATCACCACAGACATCAGCGCCCGAATCCCTCAACCGTGCGCTCAGGAGTTATGAGCCAAAGCTGGGAAAGGCACCGGAAAGATGAGGGTTGGTCGCTTCGGAGATGGAGGGTTCGATCTGCAGGGGTCCCTATCTGAGTCTCTGGGTGTTCCATTCGTACCCTTTGGCACTTTGTTTCTTTTTGGGTTCCCTTGAAAAACCAAACAGTGGGAACAAGGGTACCTCATTTTTTCAGGGGCTACTGGGGGGTACCTTATCAGTCTCATCCCATTGCTTTTTAGGGTTTATGATAGGGTTTAGGGTTGAGGCAGGGTCTGCAACATGGGGGGGAAAGGCGGGTTGAATTCTCAGTAGCAGCATTCACTCTGCATGGCACAGCAGCTGCGGTGTTTGTACAGAGTTTGAGGGTTTAGGGCAGCAGCAGGTGCGGCAGACATGGTAGGCCTAGTCCCAGGCCCCTCAAGAAGCAAATGCACTTTGCGAATCTTCCAGCAAAGCCGAGTTCTTTTTGTGAACTAGTCAAGCACCTCCAAACCCACCCATTGAACACAATTTCTAGCGGATTCCCCCTGCAGTTACCTTTGTTCTCAAGCTGGCATTAATTTGGCTTGCGGGTTTCGGATCGAGATGATCTTTTTTGGTAAGCGTATGACATAAAAGGGTTGAGGGTTTAGGGATTAGCTATAACAAATGGGGCTTTGAACAGGAGTAGCACGCCTGCCTTGAAACTCAACTCTGTTCTGTTTGTTAAGGCCCCCTGAACCCTAAGACCTATAGACTGTGGGATGATCCTGGGGCTTGCTTCCCTAACCATGCCGTATCACCTACCCAACCCTACTTTTTTGTAAGTTTGTTGAAGAAACCCTAATATGGAATACTACTTCGGACCCTGAAAAATATAGGTTTTGAAAGTAAGGTACTACAAGGCCTAAACCTTTCGGGCGTCTTTGATGTAGGACATGTGGGTTTAGGGTTAGGGTTTAGGGTCGTGGCTTCCGGGCTTCCGGGCTTTCTGTGGAAGAGGGTTTAGGGTTTAGGGTTTAGGGTTTAGGGTTTAGGGTTTACTATGCGTCCCATGTAGACTGCTGGCGTAGGATCGCGGACGGCGCGCCTCACCACGAGAAGTTTCCCAGCCACCCACCCTAAACCCTGAACATCCCTAAACCCTAAACCTTCTCCTTGCACCCGAAGCCGAGGTCCAAAACAAAGTCTTGAAATTTGTGATCCTCTACCTTTTAGGTCTTACCTTAACCCAAAATCCACCGTTTTGGGGACTAGGGATATCCTACTTCATATAAGGACCCCTACAAAGGTAGGTCGTTGAGGGTTCAAGTAGGGCTTCCTTCAAAGAGCCCCGAAGCAGCAACATCACCCACACCCCAAGACCTCAAAGAGCCCGAAGCCTTTAACAAGAAGTCTCGAGGGTTCCTTAAGGGCTTAGGTAGGGTTTAGGGTTTAGGGTTTAGGGTTTAGGTAGAGTTTAGGGTTTAGGTTGTGTTTAGGTTTTAGGGTTTCGGGTAAAAGTCTCAACCCCTGCATTCCCAAACGCCGAGTCCTTAAGCCTCAACATGCATGACTCGAAATGCTTCCGAAGGAGGTGGGGGAGGCAGTCGCTCCCTTCATGAGCCTCCAGGACACACCCCCAGACATACGCGACTTAGGGAAGTAGGTTATAAGGAGAGCCACAACACCAGCCCTAATCTGTGAGCGACTGTTATCCTGCGTATCACTGCACTTAGAATCCCCTTACAAAACCCGGTGATCTTCGAAGCATTTTCCCCATGGGATTTAGATGAGTGCTTGCTTTGGGTTATAAGGGGCTCGGGGCTGTTTTGTGATGGTCTAGAGCTTGAGGCTTTTTCCTGCTTTGTAAAAAGCCTTGGGCCTGAGAGCCCGTCACTATCCTTGGGGAGCCTTGGGCCTTGTCACCTATGTAGTAATGTAGAAGCCCAAGTAATTCCCAATACTATGCCTTGGGGTTCCCGATTATAGTTTTAGTATCAAGGAGCCCAAAACCCTCTTCTAACTATCCAGGGCCCTACATTAGTTGCGTCTGTGGGTGTAGGGTCCAAGGTGCAGGGCTAAGAAATATCCTGCAACCTTGCTGGGGCAAACGAGTGCAAGAGAGTCTCAGAAAATCAAGGGTTTCCTTCCCCTGCCAGAAGGTTGGGTTGTCTTTAAGTCTGAACCCTATACAAACTCAGCCGTCTACATGGGTAGCCTGCTAAATTGGGTGTCCTGTTTAGGGTCCTTTGTGTACAAGGGGGCCATACTATTTGGGGTTCCTACTGTAGGAACCCTACTTTAAAGCACTACCCAAACCCTAAGCCCTAAACCCTATGTAGACTCAATTCGGTGCCCAATGTGAGTCTGTAGTGCCTTCAGCCCTGCAGGTTGCATTTTTTTAAAATGACGGGTGTGGGTTCTTTTTTAGTTCAAGGGTTTGGGGGTTCAGGATTAAGGGGTTTAGGGTTTAGGCTCATATGCTTCAGGTTTTCGACCCTGCAAGAGATTTTTTGAGAGACTTTGTACCACCAAGGAGGAAGTTTTAAATAACTATGCAGGCCCTTATATCGTAAGACACTACTGTTGATGATATAAGTCCTGCATTACCTTAAGGACCCCATACTATGGGAATTACTTATGGCATATACCATATTATGGGTAATGGTTCATGATATAAATCCTGAATTGCCCATAAGGCCCATAAGAAGGAATATGCCATAATTCCCATAGTCTGGGGTCATTAAGGCAATGCAGATTCATGTCATCAACGGTATAGGTCCTAGAGCTCCAGCGCAGGTTTAGGGTTTAGGGTTTAGGGTTTAGGGTTTAGGGCTCACTCCAGACCCTTAGCCTTCCTCGAGACCCGACATCCTAAACCGGGTTTAGGTTTAGGGTTTCCTACAGGGTGGCAGGGTTTAGGGTTTTTTGTGCAGAGGTTTAGGGTTCAGGAGTTCCTACAGCGGTGTGGGGTTTAGGGTTTCTTTTACAGGGGTGTAGGGTTTAGGGTTTTTTGTTACAAGAGTGTAGGGTTCAGGTGTTTTTCTCAGGTGTTTTTCTACAGGGGTTTAGGGTTGAGGGTTTCCTAAATCCCTGCACCTGCAAAACCGCCAAGACCCTGCAACCTTCATCTATCCTAAACCCTGTAGTCTCCGTAGACTTCAGCACCCTCCACCTCTGAACCCTCACGCCGTAAAGCCATTGCAAGTGGAGTTTTGGAGTGCTAGAAACCCTAAAGCGGCAGCCTAAAGGCATCTGATGTGCTGGTTTCACCTGTTGAGGGCTCAAACGGAGAGGACAATGAGCCACAAACCAACAGCAATAGACATAAGACTCAAACCCAGTTACCCTGGTTAAAACCTCTGATCTACGTTGGGTGTGTCTTCTGTCGGAGGGCGAGCGAACAAAAACAGCGAAACTGAAACCCAGATCTCGAGTCCGTCGCCTCCGATCTTCCAGGATAAAGAGCTCAACCCACTCTCGCTGATGGCGAAGATGACCCCAGGGCCCGATCCCGAATGGGAGCCCCTAGAACTACCTTTCATGACATACGTCCTGCATTAGTTAGTTTAGGGCCCCTATACTATGGGAAGTACGGTATAGTCATTATTAAGCTTGGTCGGTATTCATTATTATTGTATATGGGAAATGCAGGATTTATATCATCAACCGTAGCGGTCTAACTTGGGGTTTCGGGCTTGTAGTCCCAAAGGGTCCTAGGGTACTGTTAGAGGGGATGCTTTTCCCGAATCATAATGACTGTTCCCAATATAGAAACCCTACATTCTACTATATATTGTTAGAGGGGATGCTTTTCCCAAATCAGAATGACTGTTCCCAATATAGAAACCCTACATTCTACTATCATATCGGTACCTTGGAGCCTTTGTACCTTGGAGCCTTTATACTATATAGGTACCTTGGAGCCTTTGGGAGTGTATGCCAGGGCTTAGGAAGTCCGCAGCTGGATTTTGGAATCAGCGGTTAGGGGACTGGGGTCTAAAGTTCTGCAGGGTTCGGGGCTTGACGGGTGAAGTGGAAAGGATGTAATGTTTAGGGTTTAGGGTTTAGGGAAATGTAGGGGCCTTACTGATTAGAATAGGGCTTTGGGGTACATTGTAATATACTTGTGGTAAGGAACCGCCCCAAAGAAAAAAAAAAAAAAAGCAATGGTATTGGTAATTCTATACTAGACGGGATGGGTGAAATTTCAGGGTTCGGGGAGTAGGGCGCTTGAAGGGTCACAGGCCTGGGGTGGAAAGGTCAAGGGTTCAGGGCTTTCGGTTTCGGGACTCGCGTGCAAGATCTGGGGACAAAGTAAGCAGGATTCAGGATTCAAGCGTCAGGGGTTTAGCCATAGGCCCCATAGTAGTTCCTTTTTGGGCTTCATATTTAGAACCCTATAAGGTAATCCTAAAAAGGNNNACTACTATGGGGCCTATGGGTGGTGTTTGCTTTGAGAGTTTCGCATGTAAGCTTTAGGCATAGGGCGATATAGGTGACACGCAGACTGGCAAGAATCTAGGCCTATAGCTAGAGCTATCCCTTTGGAAAGCCTGCCAAAATCCTAGATCCTATCCCTGTAGAACCCCACAGAGATTCCGAATCCAGATTTCTAAACCTCAAACCCTAAACCCT
>CAJNDV010034678.1:3767-28971 GCA_905221635.1 Symbiodinium sp. CCMP2456 | reverse complement strand
TAAACCCTATATCGGCACGTTGGTGTTCATAGTAATTCTTCTCGAAGAGCAGTGAAAGCCATGCCTGGCACACGGCCATAGCAGTGACATTTCGTACAACCCTCTAGAGCCCTGTCAAACCCTAGACCTTATCATAGGAGCGGTTTAGGGGCTTAGGGTTTAGGGTCAAGAACTGCCCCAGGAATCTTTGTCGATATTGGGCAGCAAGAACGTGGAGAGCTTTTCCGTCGTCCCACGATCTCTCACGCCCATGTCTGCGGGGGCATGCAGTTCCCTTGGCACGCAGCCAAAAAGCCCACATGGTCATAGTCCCCACCGTGGCACGGCCACCGTGGAAGTCGTGGCTGATGAGAAATACCTGTCGCTTTTGATCGACATGGACCCTTCGCACTTTTCTGGTAAAACGACGTTAGATTTTGGGTCTTTTCTTTGCATAAATTGAAGAGGCTAAGGGTGCAGACTACATATATATATATATATGTATATACATAGACATATCTATCTATCCCTATCTCTCTTTGCAGGGTTTCAGAAGTCCGCTAAGGACCTTCAACTGATCCACGCATCATCTCAGCCTGTCTTCCTTGGCAAACGTCCAGCAGATGTCTTTCCCACTGCAGAACCCGAGTCGTTGAGATTCGTACACTTTGGATCGTTTGGGATTTGATTGCAAAGTATAATCTTGGCAAGACCCTGAAGTCTACAACCCTATTTCAGCCGAAAGCCCTGCAGCCAAGGAAATCGAGCTGCTTGAACGCTACACGGCTGAAGTGCGCAACCACGTGGCAATTTGGGATACTTTCTCCCAAAGGGTCCTAGGTACTGTTATGGGGTATACTTTCCCAAATCCTAATAACAATTCCTACTTTCTACCATATAGGTACTTTGGACCCTTTGGGTTTGACTGGTCATGGGTCTTTAGACTTTAGACTTAAGACTCCAACATAGGGGCCCGGATAAATAGTAATACTGTCCTTGTCCTTGAGGTACCTTAATATAACTACCGTGGTATACCCCAAAACCCGGCTCGAATTAAGGCTTGCAGAACGCACTAAATTTGCAAGTACCTCATAGTCAGATACCTTCCCGAATACTAACCTGCATAACTATCTGCAGCCATGCTGATGTCTCCCTTATAGGTGCTGCTTTGTGTGTGTGTGTTTACCTTTTTTGGATTTCCCAAAGAGTCCTCTCGGCCCTAAACCCTAAACCCTAAACCCTAAACCCTAAACCCTAAACCCGTTTAGGATTTAGGGTTTAGGGCCTAGGGTTTCCCAAAGAGTCCTATGTGCTGTTATGGGGGGGATACGTACCTAAACCATAATCGTAAATCCTAATAGGGTTTAGGGTTTAGGGTTTAGGGGTTTAGGGTTTAGGGTTTAGGGTTTAGGGTTTAGGGTTTAGGGTAATAATATAGAAACTCTGCACGTACTATATAGGTACTTAGGACCCTCTGGGCATCCGAACCCTAACGGCACGGAACCAAAAGCCTTAAACCCTAAACCACAACGAAGGAATAACCATAGGCATGCTACTTAAGTAGGCCGTAGTAAATCCAACAAAAACCCGCAGCAAACACTGTATCCTAAACCTTTAGTCCTCAAGCCTTATCTATATCCGAAACCTCAAACCGTCCTATAAACCCCAAAATATGTCCTATTCCTAAACCCTAAACTATGTCCCACACCCCAAAGCCTAAGCCTCAAATTTGTCGAACCACCTCAACAAGGGCTCGTTTAATAAACACGGGGAAGGACCGAACAAGCAACGGGCCTTAACAAGCGCCCTGAACAAAACAATGTTAAAAGAGCCTTTCCCTTAGCATCGAACTAGCCCGAAAGCCTTTTATAATAGGGTCTTTGGGCCCAAAAGCCTTAAAATATGAGTCCTTTGAGGGTAAGGGTTTGAAAGGGCACTTTAAAAGCGCCACTTAAGTCAGAAAGTCAAAAACTCTAAACTGAAACCCCACACCTTAAAAACCCTTACAGATGCTTTCTAACGGAACCCGTAGAGGAACCCCACTTAATTAATAGCTCTGGCGACTTAGTCAAGTAGTGTTATAGTTGGGGTTCTCAGTCCCTTATACCCAGTGGAGTTTTCCTAATTCTTGGGGGTACTTAGAAATAATTTTTAATCTTTGGCTACTATAAACCCTAAGAAGCTGCTAAAATTATAATTTTTGCTAGGGGTCTAAGTTCAGTATAGAATTACCTTGAAGGGTTCCAAGTACTTGATAATCAAAGACTCCCCCAAACAGCAATGTCTGTGTAACTACCATGCGAAGCCTAAGTACTCAACCCGAAACCCCTAAACCCTCAGCCCTAAGCCCTAAACCCTAAACCCTAAGCCCTAAACCCTAAACCCCAGTATTGGGTCCTTTGGACCCTCCCGGATATACCCTCGCTTCTAGCCCTAGTTACTACGTCTGTGGGGCCCGCAGCCCTAAGCCCGAAACCTATGGACCTCAACCCTAAAGGAGCCCTCAAAGCTAAGGAGCAGGGTTTAGGGTGCAGGGTGCAGGGTGCAGGGACCTTGAAAAGGACGTGAACGAACCATGAAAGGGACGCCACCCTAAACCCTAAAACCCCAAAACCCTGAACCCTAAACCCTAAACCCCTGAACCCTAAATCCCTAAAACCCTAAAGCCTAAACAGGTAAGGGCAACTCTGCTTTGTCCTTCTCGACATTGGAGATCCACCTCGGCAGCCACGTGCAACTCCCGGAGCTTTTGAGTCTTGGCAGAAGCTCCGATATTCCTTAATATTAGGGTTGAGGGTTTTCGGGTTTTAGGGTTTAGGGTTTTTTGGGTTTAGGGTTTTAGGGTTTAGGATTTGGGGTTGAGGGTTTAGGGTTTTTAGGGTTTAGGGTTTATTAGGGTTCCTTTAAAGGTTCCTCCACAAAAGCTCTGATCTTCCTGTAGAAATACGGTTGATGATATAAATCCTGCATTACCCGTACCATAAATAGAGGCCCAAGGGACTTATTAAGTGGATTATATGTAGGGTTATAATTGGGGTATCTCCATTTAAAGTACTTATAACTCTACTTATAACCTACTTACTAAGTTTTCTGGGCTTCCAAGTAAGGGCTACTAGATGGCTTCCTTTACGTAAAGGGATCTATAAGGTACTATAAGGTTCCTTTAAACTGAACTTTAAGGGCTGCTAACCCTAAGGGTCCATGTACCCAAATAGTATATACCTTATGTATATAGGGACTTTATTCTCTTTGGGTACATGGACCCTTCGGGTAACCTTCTGTTATTACAGGATTCTAGAAGGGCTACCATAAGAGCGGCCAGATATTTTTTTGGGGGTTTAAGTTTCGGGTTGAATGTGGTGAAGGAAGTGTCCCTCTAGGGTGTTGAATTGGCGTTCTACAAGGTTTGGTAAGGATTTCGGCTTCCTTGGACACGAAACCCTTAAAGCTAAACCCTAAACCCTTAAACCCCAAACCTGAACTCTAAACCCTAAACAGCGACTCCCTCGAATATCCTTCAAGGGTCCTTTCAAAACTATAGGGGTGGCTGAAATTTGAAAGGGTTACTGCAAGGGTTGAAGCATAGAACAATATATCAGAAGTAGTGGTAGTAGTGGTAGTAGTAGTAGTAGCATTAATAATGATAATAAGAATAACCATAAGAATAAGAGCAATAGTAGCAATAATGGGGCCGTCATAGTTCGAACGGACTTAACTTAGCGGAATCGTTAAACGAAAGCTAAAATGTGGGATCGGGACAACTGAGGACGGTGAACGGCACCATTCAGGTCGTACAGGCATCTGGAGCTCGCTATTTTTTGATGGTTTGTGAAATTCCTTTAGTCAGTTTCACAGCTCACGGTGGAAGGATTTCTGGTGACACGACTGACAGTGACTATGTGTCTGTGACTTTCTGAAATCTTGCTGTTGGCACGGTGTACAGCAACAGCGTGCCTGCGCACAGGGGTTCCGAGGATTAAGACAGAAGAGGTGGGCTCTTAGGGTAATATAGGGGCCTAAATGTTCAATACTATTTTGGGGGGGCTCCTTAGTATAATCATAGTAGAAGGAGCCCCAAAACCGTATTCGAGTTATTAAGGCCTCTACATTAGTGCCACTGTTAGTATGGTGCAGGACATCGGGGCTTCTACTTGAAGCCTCCTCTCCTGCGCAACGCTAAACCCCAAACCCCAAACCTACGTGACAAAAGTATATAAATCCTGCATTACCTTGAGGACTCTAAACTATGGGAGGTATGGTACATCCCTTATTAAGGGTAATGCAGGATTTATATCATCAACCGTACGCGACAAAAGTCTTTGGTCTTTGGGCTGTGTTAGAAGCGTTCCAAGCCTACAGCCCCAGACGAAAAGCGAGAAGCTCTTGACTGATACCCAGAAGTCACCAAGCCCTACAGCAGACCTTAAACTAAACCATCCCTAAACCCTAAACCCTAAACTCCCAATGTGCTACTTCATCTCCTGGCCTATAATGGGCCTTGTCTGACCGTGAACGGTTCTGGACGCGGACACCAAAAAGGAATTCAACCCTAAACCCTAAGCCTAAACCTAAACTCGCCGACATTTAGGCTTCAATCCTGTGCCCTAAAACCTAAACCCCTAAACCCTAAACCCCTAAACAGTAAACCCCAAACCCCTAAGCCCCAAACCCCAAACCCGAAACTTCACTGAGGGGTTCAGGGCTGTTAGGTATTTTGAGGATCCGGGGCTCCCAGGCCCGAGGCTGTGAGGTGCATAAATCTAGCAGAACGTAGGGTTTCAGGGTTTAGGGTTTAGGGGTTGAAGGTTTAGGGTTTAGGGGTTTAGGGTTGAGGGTTTTCTGATTTGGGATTGTAGGGTTTCTATAGTACCCTTGGGCTCCAAGGACTTGTATTCTAAGGCTTTTGGGCCCAAAGACCACACTATATAAGGCTTTTGGGCTATTTTGAGCCTTAGGGGTAATAGTAGGAATTACGTTTGTGATTTGGGAAGGTATCCCCCATAACAATACCTAGGACCCTTTTGTGTAGCTTGGGTTTAAAGTTGCGGGCTGTGTGGCTGCGCGCGGGTCATGTGGCATTGCATCCTTTGACAAAGCCCACATCTTTTGTTTTTTTACGGGATTTTCGCATGGTAAAGTAATGCCTATGTAGGGATGTAGCTTTTTCGGGATTTTTGCATGGTCTAGTATTGCCCCCCTACATGAGGAATGTAGCTTGGACTACATTGGGCTGGTTGTTGTGATTCAAGGTGTTATCCGCACTGGGCTCCGATAACGATGAAACAGTCGATGGCGACTTATAAGCGTGACCCTAAGGGTTTAGGGTTTAGGGTTTCGGGTTTCGAGTTTAGGGTTTAGGGGTCCATGTACCTAGCTAGTCTATACTTTGGTCCCAAAGTATTTATATAGGGACTACCGTAAGGCCAAAGTATATACTATTTGGGTACCATGGACACTTCGGGCCTTAGGGTGATGGGCCGGATGACCATGATGGCAAAGATGCTCATGTGGATGTTTTTGAGAAGGGTTGCTTGGAGGCCCAGGGGACTTAGTAAAGCGGTTATAAGTAGGGTTATAATTGGGGTAACTGCATTTAGAGTACTTTTATCTCTACTTGTAACCTACTTACTAAGTCCTCTGGGCCTCCAAGTGATAGTGACTCGATGATCAAGATGCCATTGTAAACGTTTTCGGTGATGAAGGCCGGCGCTCCAAAACCCCTCGATGAAGGATTCCACCTCAGGTGGGCAATGGGCCTCTTATGATCTAACAGCTACAAGTGACAATTGCTTACAACATGGTGTTCGGAGTTTCTGGGCATCCCCACATTCCTCAAACTTGCATTCCTAGACAACTCAGCCCTAAACGATAAACCTTGCAATTCTAAACCTGCCCCCAGAGAGCCCAACACGGCCTGACTAAGGAATAGACCTGAAATCATAATACCAAGGCTCCTATAGTTCGAGGCATATTCCTCAATAGGGGAGCATGGTGCTTTCTGTCGCTGCTGCCAAAGGGCTCAGGATCGTCGCCGTTTCCCCTCTGCCCCTGCCCCGCGATGCTGCGTGTTTGTAAGATCTCTGGGCAGGAGGTGCTCAAAATGCGCATGGAGGAGCCTGGACCCTAAACCCCTAAACCCCAAAACCCTAAAACCCTAAACCCTAAACCCTAAACCCTGAACCCCCTAAACCCGGAGCCTGGACCCGAGTTACGGGGGCTTCGGGCTTTGCAGAATATCTCAAGAACCCTAGATCTTCATCCCTCAGCCCTACTTAGAGGGTCAGGGGACTTAGTAAAACGGGGATATAAGTATGGTGATAAATTAGGGTAGCTCCATTTAGGGTACTTATAACTCTGCTTATAACCTACTTACTAAGTCCGCAGGGCCTCCAAGTACTATGGTGCCCTAAATGGGAGTTTCCGAAACTTAGGGTACCTTATTTTGGGGTCCTTATAATAAGGATCCTACTATTTAGGGTATATTAGAGTCCCCTATTATGGGAAACCCCCAAATATAAGTAGATTGTCAGGCGCCTGATGTGAGCGCGCAAGTTTCAGATGCAGGGAGTGCAGCCCCGGCCACGGGTTTGGTATTGGGGTTCAGGGTTTAGGGTATCCGGGTTTAGGGTTTAAGATGCTCACTGCGACAAGTGAGTAAAGCAACATGTTTAGCTTCTCTGGCAGGAGCCGACTGTGAAGCTTTCGATCCAGGTTGCATCCCCCACATCATGGGACTGGCGCTGGTGGCTGTAGCGTGGGAGATTAGAGCAATTGTCCTGTCATCTTCAGAGCAATCTCGGCCAGCGTCATCCTAATGCATCATCTTCATCTACATCAACATGTCTAGCATATCTACATGCTCAGCACTATCATCTGTTGTTTGAACATTGCAACGTTTGTAAGCTTCCGGGTCGGTAGCAGAGTGTGGAAACTCCTGGCTGTGCTCCCTGCTCCCCCATGGACCATGCATAGGCGTGGATATTGCGTGTTTGTTGAGTTGGTGTTGCTCTGTGTGCGAGTCCTGTGTTCTGTAGTGGGAAGCGGTGGGCGGGCGGGGAGGGGATGTACGTACGTATATTCATACGTCGGTACAGACATGTATGCATTCGGATATGCATGCATGTACCCATACATTCACAAATACATGAAGATAGACAGGTACATGTGTATGTGTCATATTATATATATATATATATGCATGTATTTATCTATTTATCTCCGCATTTTTATGCATGTAGACATATACTTATGTAAGTTCGTAAGCACAAATCAATATGTATGCATGCATGTATGCAAGTGAGTGAACATGTCAGTACGCCTGCATGTACAAATTTGCATTTATGCATGTGTATACATATACATATATATATATACACTTATGTACATACATACATACATACATACATACATACATACATACATACATACATACATATAGACATACATACATACATACATACATACATACATACATACGTACATACATACATACATACATACAAACATACGTAGCAGTCGTCGTCGTCTTGGTCGCATCGTCGTCGTCGTCGTGGTCGTAGTAGTAGTAGTCGTCGTCGTCGTCGTCGTAGTAATTAGTATAGTAGTCGTTGCAGTAGGAGTAGGAGTAGTTACTTCTATAATGCTTGTGTTCTAAGTATGGGTTAGTAGTAGCATTGCGAATGACCGCACTAGTGATAGCAGTAGTACTCAGAAGAAAGTTCGCAACAACAGTAAACACGTCAGTACTAGCAGTAACGGTGCACATGATATGAGTAATAACAACGGTATTAAATAGCAATAAAAAGCGAAGAGTAATAATCATTATAGTAATAATACTAATAGCCTTAAAATCGTAGTAATGACAATTCTAATTTTTGCAATAATTTTTTCAATGCAAACGTGAATAAGCATATTAGACAATGAACAACAATAGTTTTTGCACCGTACAGCATACAACACAGACATATATATATATATAAATTGTCATATACACATGCGTATGTATATATATATATATTTCTTGTCCCGTTCTTGAAAATCCGAAGCCCTAAAAACTCCCAACTCCTTGTGCGGCGAGGAGTTCCACCAGATGACGGAGCAGAAGAGCAGCCCCGTACGCTTTCTGAAGCGAGAGCTTCAGGCATTGCGCCTCGCTGCCACTGCGGTCCAGGGGTTTGCGGGGCTTAGTTCTAGGGCCTGCCATGTTTTCAGGGCTTTAGGGTTGAGGGTTTTGTATTTGATTCTAAAATGTTCAGTAGTATCTTTTTTTTACTTTTTGCGGGTATTGGTTCCTAATATATTATAGCTAACCGCAAAAAGTATATACTTTTTCCCAGTTGGTTGCTGAACAGCTTAGTGGGTGTATTTGGTTTTACAGAACTAGGTTTGGTGGTCTCGGAGGAGGCTAAACCAGTGAAGTAGGATTTTCAGGATTTGGGGGGCTTGAGATCTAGGATTGGGGGGTTGGGCTGTGTTTTGGTTTTGGGGTGCCCGCACACACACACACACACCCTAAACCGTGAACCCTAAACCGTAAACCCTAAACCAGGTGTGGCACCCCACGGTTTCGACAGCGGCTGCTCTTGGAAAATGGCCTCCCCCTGGAGGAGGTCGCCGCCTTTCTTGGGGCTGTCGGAGTGAGGGTTTCGGGATATACATATAGGGCTTATAGGGTTTAGGGTTTAGGGTTTGGGGCTTATACGGTTTAGGGTTTAGGGGTTTAGGGTTTAGGGTTTAGGGTTTAGTAATATATATATATATATATATACTAGGGTCCTGAGTAGTACCCTTTTGCCCTTTTGATTGTACGGCTCCCTTGTTAAAACTGCATAACGGGAAAAAGGGTACCCTTATTGTTAAGGGGTCACTCAGGAGCCTAGTACGTATATATATATATATATAAATAGGGCCGGAAAGAGTTACTAAAATCGTTCCTCGGGGTTTCTGGACTAAATGTGATCGTGGCATAATGTAAGCCCGAATCCCTCTTCTAACTCTTAAGCCTTAAGGCCCCTATAAAATTTGAATGAGGTTCTGGATATTAGGAATTCTTAAGGTTCCTATATTATGAATGAGGCTCTGGATATTTAGGGCTCTGGGACCGGGGAGCCGGAGCAGGATATGGCCGTCGAGACATCTGCCGACTTGCAGCTGATCTTGCTTCCTGACTGCAGCCCTGTGCAAGCTGTGTTAGGGTTTAGGGTTTAGGGGTTTAGGGGTTTAGGGGTTTAGGGGATTGGGGTTTAGGGCCCGGAAGGATCTAGAAAGTAGATCTCCCCTAATTCAGAACCTTATACTGATACTAAGGGGTATCTAATAGGAAAGTAGCTCCCCTAATTTAGAACCCTACACTACTAAGGAGTACTTAATAGGACCCCCCTTCCCCTTCAGGGGATCTACTTTTGGGATCATTCCGCGAGGGGGGTCTTCGTAAGGCTTAGGGTTAAGCATCCCGGGGTTTGCCGAATTCAGGGGTGAGAGGGGTGAGATGGTTGCTGCGGGTTTAGGGTTTAGGGGGGTTTAGGGTTTAGGGTTTAGGGTTATGTTGGTGCACCGCAAACCGTTTAGGGTTTAGGGTTTAGGGGGGTTTAGGGTTTAGGGTTTAGGGTTCGGGCACCGCAAACCCCACTTCTTACATCCTAGCCCTAGACCCTACAACCTTTTAAAACTCGAGTATACCCATAGGCTCCATAGTAGTTCCATTTTGTGGTTCATATATGGGATCCTATAAGGTAACCCCAAAAAAGAACTATTATGGAGCCTATGTGTAGGGGTCTTGTGTCGAGCTTCATGGTTTTCGCCTGTCGGGCCGAAGCGAGGGGGGGGAAGACAGAGAGCGACAGAGAGAGTTTAGGGCCTAGGATTCAGGTTTTGGGCCATTGGGGGTTTAAGATTTAGGGTTTAAGATTAGGGTTCAAGGTTTAGAGTTTCAGGATTAGGGTTTCAGGGTACATGACGAAAGAAGGCAGAAATCCATATACGTGCCATGACCCTGCACGTTGCATACAAGCAACACCCCTGCCCTCGAACCCTAAGCTTGCCCTAAACCAAACCACATTTTCGCATTGGGGCTTGCTCGAAGCTTGCAGCAACTTTCTTGCTTGTGAAAGAGAGAGTGACGGCACACGGACCCTTCAAATCAGAGTGAACAACATATTCCTCAATCCAACCCTAAACCCTAAATCCTAACCCTAAATCCTAAAGCTTAAACCCTAAACTAAAAATCCGAAACCCTAAACCCTAAATCCTAAACCTTAAACCCTAAAGTAAAAATCCGAAACCCTAAACCGTAGACTCTATAGCCGTAAACCCTGAATCCTAACGGACCCTTGCAAAGATCAAGGCTCGGATTTCCAGCGGCACAGCCGAGAGATGCGGACGAACTGGTGTTCCGTCTTTCTGAGGTTTAGGGTTTAGGGTTTAGGATTTAAGGGTTTAGGGTTTAGGGTTTAGGATTTCAGGGTTTAGGGTTTAGGGTTTAGGGTCTCCATAAGGGCACCTGAAATCAATATTGTAGTTGCTTTTTGGTTTGGCCCCTTCCTTTTTTGTTCAGGGTCCTATACAAGGTAACCCTAGACCCTAAACCCAAAAAGGGACTGCGATGGAGACTATAGGCAGATTCAGACAGGTCATCCTCAAGCCGAAACACTACGTCAACCTAAGGCAGTTTAGGTAGTATTATTAGAGGTTCTGAACCCTACTTTTGGCTCTCTTAAAGGGACCTTACTTAGAGGGTCTATATCCCCAAGGGTCCCCCTAATCCTAGCTCCCACAGTTGCAGCTTCAGGCT
This sequence comes from Symbiodinium sp. CCMP2456, assembly GCA_905221635.1. Lineage (NCBI taxonomy): Eukaryota > Dinophyceae > Suessiales > Symbiodiniaceae > Symbiodinium > Symbiodinium sp. CCMP2456. Next base: position 18,203 of record CAJNDV010034678.1, on the reverse strand, counting down.
TCCACCCGAAGTTTTAGGATGCCCATGTTTAGGGTTTAGGGTTTAGGGGTTTAGGGGTTTAGGGTTTAGGGGTTTAGGGTTTAGGGTTTAGTAATTTAGGGTTTAGGGTTTAGTAATTTAGGGTTTAGGGGTTAGGGTTTAGGGGTTTAGGGTTTAGGGTTTAGGGCCCCCCGAGCCCTCTTTGATCCCTGACAGGACCCTGCAAGGGCCCTTTAATAGAGCCCTGACTTAGGGTACATTAGAGGGTAGTTGGGGGGTCTAGGTAGCTCTAAACCTTAAATCCGTAAATCCTAAAACCAGAAGCCCAAAGACGCTGCACCCTACTTAAAGCCCCAACCATCCCACATCCATGAACCCGAGATCTCACGAAACACCCGACAATAGAGCCCCAGCAAAATTGGGGTGTAGCCTTTATGGGGCCTTGGGTTTTTAGGGTTCATTGGTTTAGGGTTCAGGGTCTGGTAAATTTTACAAACCCTGATCTAAAACCCCCAATCCCCACTGGTCCCTTTTAGGGTCCTTTTTTTAAGGGTGCCGTACTATATTGAGGACCCAAAAAGGGACCCTAATTGAGAGAATTACCCACATACTGACTGCAACCTTGAGCCTTTGCCCTTCGCCCGGAGGACCACGACTTCGGCACATGCTGTAGAGCTTAGAAAAGATCATACGCAGGACCCATATTCTAAGGCTTTTGGGCCCAAACACCATGCTATATGAGGGTGTTGGGCTAGTTTGAGCCTTAGGGTCATGAACCCTAGTCATTCGATGAGCTTAGAAGCAGGCATGGCAGGTTTTGGGCCTATGGGTTTAGGCAGGATGGCAAGCTTACCGCATTGAAAGGACAAGGATGGGAGCTTGAATAACTAGTGAATACAAGCAATACTCTTCCGCCGGGTTTCTCAATCTATGTTTAGGGTTTAGGGTTTAAGGGTTTGAGGGTTTAGGGTTTAGGGTTAGAGCCTCATTGTGACTACTGAGGCCCCGATATTGACCTTCACGCCCAGGTTCAGGCGGTGTACTTGGACAAAGTCTCCAAGGTCGAATCGATCCTATATCGCCCACAAGTGCCAAAGCTGTACGAGTCTGAGGTTTCAAGCACCCAATAATCAGATACTTCCGCAAGTATTAGCCTGCAGCACTACTACCCAAATGAGGGTCCAAAGGATTGGGTTCAGAGTACTAGTTTTGTAAGCTGGTTCTTGGGAGAGTATGTGATTATTCCGTACCTGGACCGTCAGGGCTTTGCAATAGGCGTTTCAGGGGTTGGTAAGTGGCTAGTGGCTAGTGGACTCCCATCTCCAACTTCCAACATCAGTTGGAGCTTACCTGTAGTCTCCATTGTAGTTCCTTTTGGGGGGTACCTTATAAAATCCTTAATATATATTTGGTTAAACCAAAAAAAGGAACTACAATGGGAGACTATAGGTAGGGCCATAGTCTCGTATGCTTCTGTTTGGGCTAGCCTTGTTCTCTGGGCCTGACGGGAAAGATCCTTGTGCAGGCCGTAGGTTTGCAAGAGACACCGAGGGGCCCGAAATGGCCCGAAGCACAAGCCTTGAGGTGCTAGCTCCTATAGGACCCAAGGGCCATATGGTATCAGCATTTGGGTTCAAGGAGCGGGTGTAGCATTTCCTGACCGGTCGCTCAACTACGTCCCCTGAACCCCAATTACCAGTAAGATCCATCACCCTAAACCCTAAACCCTAAACCCCTAAACCCTAAACCCTCGCCGCAAAAATGACAGCAAGACGTGACTTTCAATGGTTAGCGAGACCTCGGCGTGAAGTACAAAGTGAGCAGATCTTCCACAAACCTCTCATCCCAAACCCTAGACCCTACACCCTAGACCCTAAACCCTACACCCTAAACCCCACACCCTAAACCCTAAACTTAACCCTAAATTCTCAGGTCTACATTACCCCCTGCCAGGATTCAGATTCCGGAACCCAGTCCCTGCTGTTCCGGGTTTAGGGTGTTAGGGGTCTAGGGTCTACCTGGGCCCCAAACACCCTACCTTTTTAGGGCTCCTTGTTATGTTTTCCTTTTGAAGTCCTTGAAAATTAGGGCTGGTTACTATGTTTTCTTAAAAAAAAGTCCTTGAAAAGGTAGGTTCTTTGGGGTCTAGGTAGACCTTCTTCAGGACTTGTATAAGGAGATCATAATAAGGAGCCCTGAAAAGGTAGGTTCTGTAGGGTCCAGCTCCCTAGCCAGAGGTCTAGACCCTAGGCACGCGCAAAACAAGCCAAGAGACAAAGCAACAGCACAGGACAGACAACAACACGCTTCAGGAATAGCGCCAAGCCCTAAACCCTAAGCCCTAAACCCCAGATATCTAAACCCTAAATAAACCCTAAAGCCTAAGCCCTGAACTGCCAAGGACCCGAACCAGTTGTCCCATGGGCGGACACCTTTGATGGCCGCCATTAGTACTGGCTCCATGCATGCTGCAGCTTTGCTGCTGGAGGCTGACGGGGGTATAGCAGGGTTTAGAGCTTTGGGTTTTGAGGTTGGGTTTATATTTGGGTTCAGAGTTTTAGGCTTAGGGTTTAGAGTTTGGGGCTTTCGAGGTGCTGAACATTGGGGATTCTCTCCGGGGGTGTTCGTAAAGTATCCAAGAGGTCGAGGGCTTGAATCATAGGCCCCGTGTATGTTAGAAGGATGAAAACTTAGAGTATCTGTCTTAGGGCTAGGGTTTAGGGTTGGGGGTTTAGGGTTTATAATAGACAGACCTGCCATGGGCAAGGGGCGCCCTGGTAGCATGTGGAAGCCATCACGGATGTCGCAGCTCTAGCCGAGACCCTAAACTCAAACCCCGTGGTATCAGTGAGATGACTTTGCTTTTTGAGACGACTTGCTGGGACAGGGTGGGCCGTTGGAGGCAGATCGGCTGCCACATGAAAAACATGTGGGCGAGGGAGCTTGCCTGAAACCCCATAGTGTAAGATTTCTTGAGCCGTAATCCCTAAACCCCAAACCGTCAACACCCTGAGCTACATCCTGTGCTGAGATGAGACGCAAGGACACGAGAGCCAATTTCCAGGCGGTCTAGGCAGCAAAACTTTCCACGTATGTATATATATATATGCACGACTATTATGGAATTAGGTCCTCCAAAACCATGAACAGAATGGTCTTTGGGGTCTAACTCCATAATCGTAGTGTCTATGGACCCTCTGGGTTGTTAGTTTCATTGAGACTATGAAACTATTTGGTCTTCACCATCCGCGATGTCCTGACCATCACTGTCACATATTATATCCACCTGGTCCTGATTTTCCAAGTCTTCAGCCTTGGCCATCTCATACCCCTTGACATATCCGTATGATCTTAACGAATTCGATTGAGATCGACGTCCACCCACCGAGCTACCTAAGCAGATTGCCAGAAAAGAAAAACACTCGCTAGGGTTGATATTCGTTGAAATCAGTGTCTCAACGAAGGCGATGGCAGACCCGGACATAAAAAGCTCGGCGGGCCATTCGGCGCTGCAGCTTGCGCGATCCGACCGAAACCCAAAGTTTCGTAGGTTTTCAGGAAGGGGATAGAGGCAATATCGTAGCCAGTCGCTTCCGTGAGCAAGTCCATGCAGATGCGAGATTCGTGATGCCGGGTCATGATTGAAGGTTTAGGAGCGGAAGAGTTGCAGAATTGGGGTAGGATGTGTTTGAGCTTGATGCTGATGGAACCAAGGCTGTGATGTTGAACATTGCCTTTTCAGTTAATCCCGACTCCTGACAGTTGCTCCGTCGCGCTCCTTGTGTTTCGTTTACTTCCGAACTCTGTCGCCGCCTTGGCTTCCTCGGAACATGTTCTCCCTCTCCCTTGTGCTGGGACCCAAGAGCCTACTGTAGAAATCACGGAAATCGCTGGCTTCAACCAGTTGGATAGAGTTTTGGGGTATATGGCTTGCTTTGAGAGGATGACTATATACGGACTACAAGGGGTTATGATTCAATTAATTCCTCAGGCCTCGATAGTTGCTTCCACTTCTGGTCTGCTGTGCAGTTGTTGCGATCCTAAACCTACCTTTAAGGCCGACATGTACACTAAAAGGGTTTAAGGTTCAGGTACCATATTTTGGAGTGTTTATTATAACGGAACCCTTAGAGGAACCCGTTGAGGGCCAACCCATGTTTTCAAGGGCCAGTCCCTCCTAAGGTAGACTGTACCGAGATCTTTAAATGTAGTACCTTTTATTGGATGACTTGTTTTATGGTTAGGATCCTATATTCAAAAAACTAAGGCAACCAAAAAAACTGTTTTACATGTCATGGTCTACGTAGATTTTGAGAAGCTGGCTACATGGAAACACAAAGATGTGCGCGCAAATCCGAAGAGTTCCCCAAGTGCTCCACCCTATGGGTCCAAAGGAACCAATCATCAGGTACTTGGGTTTAGGATAGTAGGCTTGTTGCAGGTTAACCCTACACCCTAAACCCTAACCCCTAAACTCTAAACCCTAAACCCTAAAGCCGAGACCCTAAACCCTGAACCCTGACCCTGGGCTTGTTTTTTTTGTTTTTTTGGAGGTTTAGGGTGTAGGCTTTGGGGTTTAGAGCAATATAGGGGCCTTGAGAATTAGAATAGGATTTTGGGGTAGGTTGTGCTAAAACTATAATGATACGGAGCCACCAAAATAGTATTGGTAATTGATTAGGCCCCTACATTAAGCCCTAAACCCTAAACCCTCAAACCCTAAACCCTCAAACACTCAAACCCTAAACCCCAAACCCTCAAACCCTAAACCCTAAACCCTCAAACCCTAAACCCTAAGCCCTAAACCCTAAACCCTCAAACCCCAACCCCCTTAAGACCCCAAAACCCAAAACCCTCTCTAGAGGGCCTGAGGGAGCCACAGTTCCCGGGGACCCCACAGCAACAAAAGGTACCCAGACCTTCCAGTATCCCGTAAGTAAACCCTAATTAACCCCTAAAAGAAACAAACCCTAAACCCTAAACCCTAAACTCACATTAGGAGTCTTACTATGTCACACTAGGGATTAGGGATCTTACTATAATTTCCAGTGTCCCTGACCCTAAGGCTCAAAACAGCCCTCTGAGTGGGAGTTAATTGAGGTGTGCTGAAGGCCAGTTGGAGATCGCGCGCCTGCTGATCCAGGCTTGATTGGGGCTTCCCTTTGAGATGAAAGTGGGTTGTCATATAGAAGCCTCAACCCTAAACCCTAAACCTATTATTCCTTAGGGTTCCCTATGATGATTAATTATACTGTAATAAAGGAGCCCAAAGCCCTATTCTAATTATCAAGGCTCCTACATTATCGGAGTGCGGTTTGGCACTTTAGCTGCATGGTTGGGATAGGACCTTATTGGGGTTCAGGGTTCAGGGTTAGGGTTAGGGCTTACATAGGGTTCAGGGTTTTGGTTTCTTTCATTTTCTTGTGTAGGGTCTGCCAAGATATAATTTGAACGGGGCCCTATGTGGCATGCTAGTTTTTGCAGGCTGTTTTGCCATTTTACTTCAGGTTCGAGTGTTCCCTAGCAGCGTTTGCGATGCTTCCTTGAGGCGTTATGGAGAGGTGTACTGGTATGGTCTTGGAATTACCTGGAGAGGTCCAAGGTAGTTCCTTCCTCTTTTCACCAGCTTTATATCTAGGATCCCATAACGGTAGCCGCTAAAGTCCTAAAATAAATTACAACGTTTATATTGACATTATGAGACTCCTGTGGGTATACAATGGTTTTGTGTTTTGGACCCAGCAACCCTAAACCCTAAGCCATAGAAACCCTAAGCCCTAAACCCTAAACCCTAATTCCTGCATCCTAAACCCTAACACAAACCATCCAAAACCTGAAAACTGAATTGCAGACTGTAGGAGTCGAATAAGTAATCTTCATATTTCTTACTTATGGCTCCGTTCCAATATGGTATAATCATGCCCCCACACGCTCTTCTAGTTCCATATGGCGCCTAAAGGATAGAACTTCTACAGATCATGTAAAGCTCCCTCGAAGGAGCCCGTAAACGAACCCGTTCTCTGATCCAGTACGGCCCCTGCTTCAAACTTCCTGCGCCCTCCGAGCTGCACGCCGTAATCGCAAACCCTAGCTGGTGTAGGGGCCTCGATTCAACAATTGCAATAATGCTGTTTCTGACGGTTTAGTGCAGGTGTCCGGACATATGGTCCAAGAACCTGAATCCTACACTCTGGACATCTCTAAACCCTAAACTTGAAACCCAAAGCCCCCGTAAGCCCTGTAAATCCCAAGCCCTAGTCAAGTCCGATATCTTGAACCCTAAACCCTAAACCCTAAACCCTCAAATCTCTCCACAGCTCTTGTATCCTTGAGACGGCCCACTCCAAAGCTCTTGTCCCAGCACGGAATGATAGGGTCTAGGGTTTAGGGCTTCCGCACTCAGTAGTATCGTAATTAAGCGACCGTTATAATTCTTAAGTTGCAAGCTGGTTTAAGTCCGTCCGATGGTGTTGTGAGTATTTGGCAAGTGAGCTTTTCAGACAAATGAAGCACCTGAGCCCCACTGGTTTAGGGTGTAGGGTTCAGGGTTTAGGGTCATCGGCCCTACCTAAACTCCCCAAAGTAGGTAAAATAATGGCCCGAAACCCAGAAAGGGCTATTTTTTTATATACTTCTGGGGTCCAGGTAATCATCCCGAAACCCAAAACCCAAAGGGCTTGGGGTTTGATTACCATGGTTTCCTTGCAGAAGTCCTTTAAAGGGTAAGTTCTCTGGGGTGAAGGCATGGCATATCATGCAGCTTCCTTCCTTCCCCTAACGACTTCCCGGCATTTTGTTTGAAATGTTCAACCAGCTGAGGCCCTAAGGCTATGGTCTTTCGGCCCAAAAGCCGTAAAACATGAGTCCTTCGAGCCTCAGGGTAGGAAACCCTAAACCCCAAACCTGGGTCCTTGTTGGATACAATTTGGCATTTTTGTTATAATGAAAGCCACTAAGGATTAAAAATCATCATGTTTAATGCAGCCCCAACAGGGAACCAGAATCCCTAACCCTTAAACCCTACCCTAAGGCTCTAAGGACTCATATTTTAAGGCTTTTGGGCGCAACGACCATACTGTACAAGGCTTTTGGGCTTGTTTGAGCCTTAGGGCTATATGAGTCCTTAGAGCCATAGGGTTCCCCCAGTAAACAAAACCCGTGACAGCAAAGCAACCTAAGAGATCCGACACTCTCCAAGCCTTGATTCTGAACTCGACATAACCCCGACGGTCCATTTATTTAGGGTTTAATTAGGGTTTAGGGCTCAATTAGGGTTTAGGGGTTAATTAGGGTTTAGGGTTTAGTTAGGGTTTAGGGTTTAGTTGGTTAGGGTTTAGGGTTTAGGGTTTTACTATGATGGAATTAGGTCCCGAAACCCATGGTATTTGTTGGGGCATTATTCCGTTACTGTCGTATATATGGACTCTCTGAGTTAATAATATTTTAAACTGCAAGCCGTCAACTTTGCCGATATTTCATGTACTTTGGCCATCAAGTAGTCCCTGTGCAGGTACTTTAGGGCCAAAGCATATACTATTTGGGCACATGGATCCGTGGGGAATCATTGAACCAATAACCTCAACCCTGAACAAGCACACGTGCTCGCACCCACACACACACACACACACACACATACACACACACACACCCACCCACACACACACACACACGCACACACACACACACACCCACACGCACACACGCACACACGCACACACGCACACATACACACACACACACACACACACACGGAAGCGTCATCCCAACATCAGGCTGGTGCCAAAGAGCACCAAAGCAGCCGATCGTCGATCTTATCTGAAGCCGCCGTGCACCTCGGTCCTGTATGTTAGGAACATTTTTTTTATGCAGTTCTACAGATTCGGGTCCCATTTTTGGTCCACAACATAGTACGGCATCCCTAAAAACAACAAGATTCAGCAAGGGAGCCTAACTCAGAGAAACATCCATGTAGGGTCCTTAAAGATACCGGGTATGCAGTACGCCTAAGGGTGTTCCTTTGTCGGTTCCACCGGTCTAGTCGTGGTCGTGATGGTGCAGGACCCAAGCGGTCCTAGCACTCTTCCAGGGTTTAGGGTTTAGGGTTTAGGGTTTAGGGTTTAGGGTTTAGGGGATAATAGTAATTCCTAGTACCTATAGAAATAGAAACCCTACATAGCCTACATTATACCACATGCAGTTGGGTGTTGTCGTCGTACTCGTACTGCCGTGTTGCACGAGACCTATAGGGTCATAGCTTGCCCCTTTTTCATGGTATCTAAATTTTATATAGCAGGTTCTGACCATAAAACCAGGCACCCTAAACCCTAAACCCTAACCTCAAAACTGAGCACCCGAAAAATGGTGTAGAGCGGGTAGAGTATGCCCCTTTCCGGATGGTTCCTATCGCTACTCCTGCACAGCACCTTCACCTTCAAGACTTTTTGAGCCCTGAAGAAAAAGTTTCCCTTTAATTCTACTATTACTACACCCCGAACGGCCCCGAATGCATTCGAACTATCAGTGCTCCCTATCTGATTTCCCCGGTACTGTTGATGGACAAAATTCTGCATGACCCAAATATAGTATAGTACCATAAATCCCATAGTTTAGGTATATAAAGTCATGCAGGATTTTGTCCATCAACAGTACCGGGGAAATCAGATAGGGGGCCGTATGTCACAGAGGCGGGGCGACCTGGAAATGGTGCGCGCCTTGCTGGAGAATCAAGCGTATGTGCGTTCCGGCAGCTTCGATGCTTTGCAGCTGGCTGTTGAGATTCTTGGCCTTTTAGGGGGTTTAGGGTTTATGGTTTAGGGGGTTTAGGTTTAGGGGTTTGGGGGTTCAGGGTTTAGGGGCTCTTGATTCCGGCAACTACCTGTAGTCTCCATTGTAGTTCCTTTTTTTGGTTTAACCAATTCTATATTCCCAGAGGATCCAATACACTACCATTATGGAATTAGGTCCCAAAAAACAATCCCTACTATGGTTTTGGGGACCTAATTCCATAATAGTAGTATATATGGACCCTCTGGGTAATCTATTCTTTGCCGATAGCATCCGCCCCTGCACCCCTTGAGACCCCCCCCCGCAAGGTTACATACCTATATGGGTAGTTTCCGAAAATTAGGGTACCTTATTTGGGGGTCCTTATAATAAGGATCCTATTATTTAGGGTACTATATTAAGGTCCCCTATTTTCGGAAACCCCTATATTTCCGCGTACGTAAGGAATGGCTTTGCTGACATCGTCGAGCTGCTTTTAGCCTTCCAGGCTGACACAGAGTCGACATCTCTGTCGGCCTTTCGCCGAACATGTCTACACAGCGCTGCCACTCGGGGATTTCTGGATGTTGCGAGACTGCTGCTCAAGGCAAAAGCAGATAAGGATCGGACCGATATGAATGGAAACAGCGCGCTGGCCTTGGCAGCCGGCGAAGGACAAGCTGAGGTCGTTTCTTTGCTGCTGAAGGCGGCTGCTGCAAAGGACAACACCAACGTGGAAGGGCAGACACCACTCTTCCGCGCCTGCATGCAAGGCCAAGATGATGTTGCAGGCATGCTGCTTCATGCAGGTGCCGACCGAGACAAATGTGATCTTGCAGGAGACACGCCCCTGATTATTGCCTGTAAGTGGAACAACATGGACATAGTACGCCTTCTGCTGGCCGCCGGGGCAAGCGCAGACGTGCCCAACCGGGAATGCCAGACGCCCCTTATCGTCGCATCGATGCGCGATCACCGATGTATTTCGCATCTTCTGCTGCTGTCGAACGCGGACACCGACAGCGGTGACTTGGTAGCGGAGTGTTTTGACCTTCGACCTTTTCGGTGGCACGAGAACTGCTATAGACTCCCAAAGGTGAATCTGTAGTTCGCCCTAAAAAAAGCCCTAAACCCTGAACCTCTAAACCATGAACCCTAAACCCTAAACCCTAAAAGCTGGACAAGTCAGGCGATAATGATGGTCTTACGCCTCTCATCCTCGCAGCCGAAGCCGGCCACATGCAAATTGCGCAGATGTTGCTGCAGTTCAAGGCGAGAACGACCCACCTGGAACCCATATGGGTAGTTCAGTTCTCTAAATTAGGGTCCCTTTTTTAGGTCCCCAGTATAGTACGGCACCCTTATAACAAGGACCCCAAAAGGGATCCTAATTTAGACAACTAGCCCTAAACCCTAAACCCTAAACCCGAAACCCTAAACTCATATAGTACCCTCATAGAAACCCTATAGAACCCTCCAGGATCCCTTTAAGGATTCCCTAAACAAGGCAGACATCAACAAGGCCAACCATGCGAAGCAAAGCCCTCTGCGTCTGTCCCGCAACATGAGTCCTTAGGCTCACTTTTAAGGGTTTAGGGTTTCATTCCCAAAGGCTCTAAGGACTGACATTCTAAAGGCTTTTGGGCCCAAAGACCATACTATAGAAGGCTTTTGAGCTATGTTGAGCCTTAGGGGAAGGTTCTGAATCTGCAACTTGCTGCTTAGCATTTGCTTATGTATATGTATCTGTGCATATGTACATGTAAATACAGACAGGGATCTAGATTCAGGTGCAGATTTGGATATAGATGCAGATACATGCATAGACATAGGTGTAGGTATTTAATGACTTCACAGATACAGGTACAGATATTGATAGAGTCCGTGCACTCATATGTTTGTGTGAATGTATATGTGAGTACGTAGTTCAGACGTGTGGGTGTTGGATGGAATGCGTGGCACTGTTCTTATCGTCGATATGATAGTTTTACTCACTATACACGTGTGTATATCCAGGTATGCAAAGGGGTACTTGTATGTGTGTATATAAGTATATATGTTTCTATACACATATGTATCATGTATGTGTTTTGTGTATTTAGATATACATACAAAATGAGTGAAGCTTGCAGCTACACATCTTGAAATGCTTGACAAATCTGCTTCCCGAGAACAATCGCGTGTTGCGTAGTTGCGTGTCAGGTCTATCCCCTGGACTTCTGTAAACTGGGAAACCCTAAACCCTAAACGCGTTTAGGGTTTAGGGTTTAGGGTTTAGACCCTGAACCCTGCAAACCTTAAGCAACAAACCCTAAACCCTAAACAAACCCCCCATGCCCGAGATTCGCTGCCTCAGCGGGCGGGTGCTTGGAAATGTGCCGCTTGCTTTTGGACTCTGGAGCAGACCAAGAGATGCCAGACCAAAGGGGCAGAACACCTTTAGCTGTGGCTTCCGACGCTTGGTCACATCCCCTATAGGGCTCTATTAAGGGTTCCTTTTAAAGGGGTCCATTAGAGAAATTATAGGGTCACATCCCCTTAGGGTCCAAGTAGTCCTTATTTTTGGTTTTGGGTACCCATCAAGGCCCCAAAGTCCTTAAGGATCCTCTTAGTTTGCCTTAAGGGTTTAGCCATGGTTTAGGGTTTAGGGTTTAGGGTTTAGGGTTTAGAAAAGGGATCTATTCGGTCGTTTAGGGTCAAGGGTCTAGCAGTGTCTGCCGATGCATGCGCCTAACCCGTTGGCTCAAGATAACACTAAATCCTAAATCCTACACTCTAGCTTAGCGCCGAGGATTGTACATAACCTTTGACAGAAGGGTTTAGGGCTTATAGGATCGAGGGCTTCTGATTGTTCTTTGTATGTGTTATGGTACTTGGTTATGACAATGCTGCTACCACTATAGTCCATCTATAGTAGCAAAGCTGCCGAGAACCACGTCTGCGATGTGATGTGGTTTGGGTTAAGCTTAGATAGCCAATGGGAGAACTTTAAACTTTTTGGCCTTATGCATTAAGTCTATCCTAAGAAGTTTGAACTTTTTTGGGCCTGGTTCTTGAAGAAGAGAGAGGGTGTTCGGGTTTAGGGCGTAAAACCAAGCTCCAAGGAGGAAGGTCATCGCAGAGTGGCCCGCCTCTTGCAAGACCATGTTCGTGAGAAGGCGAGGTGGGAGTGGGAGTTTCCAAAAATTAGGGTACCTTATTTTGGGGTTATAAGGATCCTATTATTTAGGGTACTATGTTAGGGCCCCCTATTTTCGGAAACCCCCAGGTTGTAGCAGAGCCAGCATCGTTGCAGGCGAGGACGTGCCATAGGAGATGGAATGATCAAGTTGGCATCCTCCATGAACCCTAACCCTTGAAGCCTAAGCCCTAATCATCCCTCATCCGTAAAGGAAGCTGCAAAGGCCGGGTTTGTATAGGCGCCTTATTGATTCCCTACTATCTAATTATTCAGGGCCCTTACACTACGTATATTTCTACTTCTAGCGTGTTGGTACGTACTGTACAAGTCCCGAAGCCTCGAAAGAAGACACTCTTAACCCATGTAGGCTACTTACTCCCTTGAAGACGACATGCATCATAAAACGGGTTTAACACAGGTCCAACAGTACACCCTAAACCCTGGACCCTAAACCCTAAAATCCTAGATCCTAAACCCTAAACCCTAAATCCTAAACCCTAAACCCTGAACCTGTATAGGGTCTCAGCTGTTAAGAGCCATAGCACTGGTCCTCTAGAAAGGGCACGGAGGTTCATCTGCTGGGTTCTTGTTCACCCTTAGGCTCCAAGAAATCATATTCACATTCTAAGGCTTTTGGGCCCAAAGACCATGCTATAGAAGGCTTCTGGGCTATTTTGAGCCTTAGGGTCAGGAACTTGGTTTAAGGGGAGCTCTAGTAAAAGTTGGGGCTTCCTGACTGCATGACGGACCAAAAGCCCCGTCTACCTATAGGCTCCATTGTAGTTCCTTTTTGGGGATACCTTATAAAATCCTTAATATGTAGTTGGTTAAACCAAAACAAGGAACCACAATGGAGACTATAGGTAGTTCTAAACACTTGGGACTCTCATTGTACCCTCAGGCAGGGGTCTGTGGTCCATAATCGTAGGTATTTCTGGTCGAGTTCAGAAACCCAAAGCACTAAACCGATAGGGGTATATGGTCCCCAATCGTAGGTAGTGAGGGTCTAGTGCAAGGTAGAATGAAGTTCCAGGCCAATCCAGGGCCAGGGTTGAACTTTAGGGTTTAGGGTTTAGGAAGGGTTTAGGGTTTAGGGACACAGAAGGATTGTTCATGCCTTGGGTATTCCGTGGGGCTGCTTGTTCTGGCTTATTTGTTTGCTTCAATCCCTATATGTCTTCAGTTCAAAACACTGTACCTAAAGGGTCATAGCCTAACCCCGTTTTTTTAAACCCGTTTTTTGGATGGCCAGTTTTATACGTTTGAACCTGTTATATCTGTACCTTACAAAACGAAAAGGGGCACGGCGTGACCCTTCAGGTAGGTCCAAAATGGACCCTGGCTTTTTGCAGAATTTAGATAAGGAACGAGACCCAGGCCTAGTTTCGAGAATAAGCCCTACAGTTAAAGCCACCAGCTCATACCGTTGATGATATAAAACCTGCATTGCCTTAAGGACCCTAAAACTATATGGGAATTATGGTACAGTCCTTATTATGGGTAGTGCAGGATTTCTATCATCAACCATGTGGGCGGTAAGCGCGAATCGCATTGGTTACGTGGAATGTAGATGATCAGAACAGGTGCCCTCGACGTGACAAAAGAACATCTTTGGGCCAAGCATGAAACACAGTTTTGTTGCTTTTTAAATCTGGGAGGTGCCTTGAAAGTGTTGCCTATACCGGCGATCCTGCCAAAACCTACTGCATAGCCCAGAGTTGCAACTCCGCGCTGGACATTCTTGAAGTCTCAATGAAGGGATTGAGAAAGGAGCTGGTGAAGAGGCTTTGTAACCCTAAGGCTCCAAAGTGCTTACGTAGTATAAAGTCGGGTCCCTAAGAAAAGGTTCCTTCAAGGGTACCATAAGGGTGTAGCTTTGGGGTTTAAGATTAAAGGTACTTCGCCCGTACCTTACATAGGGAATGCTTTAAGGCCAAAGCATATGCTATACGGCTACAGAGACCCATAGGGTAACATGAAGAGCGTGGCCTTGGGTAATCTGGCTATAGCTCTGCAGCTATCAATCTCACCCAAACTTCCTAATGCTAAGTCCGGCTATGTATACGTCCAGCTCGCCAATAACCTAAACCCTAAACCCCAAGCCCTACCTGTAGCCGAACAGACCTACGTAGCCGAACAGACCTGAATTTCCATGGTTCTACATGTAGTTCCTTGAAGCGGGGCAGGTCTTTTGGGCCACAGGTAATCTATGCTCTTGTCCGCCTTGCAGGCATCTGCTTCTTCGGAGGGGCGGAAGCGTCTGAGGCGGCGATCGCCCCCGCCACAGTGGCTCGGTGCCTTACCCAATCATCTGTAGATCCGCTTCTTGTAAATAAAGGGCTTTGGAAGTGTCTATGTATAGGTGTCCCGACGGTTTGTAGTATGTTATATTTGCCCAACCACCTGTATTCTCACTTCTTTTGGATAGGGGTTCGCAGGGGTTTATGGGTTGTGTGCGGGGCTTCTTGCGGACGTACACCCGACCAACTGTACTGTAGTGAGCGGGGGGGCTT